>VDFB02325105.1:0-78045 GCA_007258455.2 Sequoia sempervirens | reverse complement strand
AAAGGAAGAGTAGGGCTTCTACCTATAAACCTACAAGGGAGAAAAAGAGGCCCACCTAATCCAAGAGGTGATCACAATGCCTAAAGAAGAAGGGGGCCATTAGAGGATCAATTAAAAATTAGAAATAATATGTTGTAATAGAAGAAAAAATAGAAAATTAGAAAGAAGATGTTATGATGGTAGAAATAGATAAAAATTTAAAAGGGTATACCCCCCATCATGAAACAAAAATAGATGAGAATTTTGAGGGGAATTCCCCTGGTGATGAAATAAAACTACCAATTGTGTAGGCATCATATTTTTCTAGCACTTCTGAATCAAATTCAAAAGATATTTTGTAGCTAAGAAGAAAAGGAATAGATCTCCAAAAAGCCCTATTTTAGAGGGTTGTAAATACACAAGTGCAAAAAGAGATGAGTATTTTTTGGAAAAATATTAAAAAAAAATTATTGAAGAAAGAAATATTAGTAACGAATTGTGGGAATAAATGGAAAGAATAAAGAAATTGTAGGAGTTGTTAAGGATACATCAACAAGAGGACAATGAGAGGGATGTCAAGATTTAAGAATTGGAAGACAAGCTCTATAAGTTTGAGCATGGGTCAAAATTGGAGGTATTGGCATAGCTTGCTATGGTAGAAGTGGAAGGGAAGGAACCAGTATCCCAAGGCCCAATTCCTTAGATCAAAACCCCCACTAGACCAATTTTGGTGTCTGTTGGTGTCCAAAATCAATAGATCCAATGAGTCCTAAAGAATAGCCACTTTCTAATGCTCAGACTCAAAGGTGGATTTGGCCAACTAATAGGAAATGAGATTAGAATACATTTCCCCTGCACTTCAGGCTCTGTAGGGCCTAGGGGGTGACCCTTCACAATGCCTAGATACTTATTTCAATTATGCACAGACATTGCATTTTATAACAGATAATTCCCAATTAAAATATACCAAGGAAAGTATTAACAACTTCAAATCTAGCTATATTTTTTCTATCTCAACACTCACTTAGCAATTGGGAAGTATAATTCAACACTAAACCTAAACCCAACAACAAAAATTAAAATGATTTTTTAATTTATAATTTGTTTCTGAGAATGCATTTAGCTGAATGAAAAATCAGTGCCTAATTATGGGCCATGCAGTCAAATATATAATCATAAAGAAAATTTCGTCAGTAAATAAACTTCAACCAATGGATTCAAAACTACTACTACCTTATACTAATAGATCCACTCTTGTTGTCATCAAAATTATTCTTACAGATCCACCCTGCACACTTGAAATCATAATTATTTGCTAAAAGTAATTTAACTATTTCTTTGAAATAGAACCATGAACAAATAACATAATCTCAAGGAAATTGAGATGACAAACTCAAACATCTTTGATATATTGAATTCATATGATTTAAAGTATATAATTTTGGAGACAATTTGATGATAGTCATGCTCTATTTGCACAAATTGATTGATATTTACTCACAGAACTCAGCTATTACAATTTACATACTTAATTCATGACTCAGACTCAACATTTCTATATCTACCCAACCCATATAGAAATTCAGAACCCCTACAAAATGAGAAGGAATGAGAAGATATAGAAGGAAGAAGAGCCCTAAAATTAATTTGTTGAAGATACCTAGAAGCTTCATCCTTCAATGATCAGCAACAAGAAACTAGAGAGAGCTTCTCTCATCTCTCCTCATTTGCAATAAACCACCTTGTTCTGAAAACCAATTTGCAACACAACAAACCACTTCTCCATTTTCCCTATAGTTGAGAAAAAAAAATCTCCTTTGTAAAAATTTATCTTTCACCAACTGTAAAAAGCCCTTTTTTTCTCACAATTGAAAATCATTTTACTTACCCATGGGATGGCTTTCATTCTGCCCTCCATTTTACCCTATAGTATGAAAACAATTTTCTCTCTATGAAATCCTTGTTTATTCTCTTTTTTTTTGCCCATTTTATCTATAGAAAAACTTCCCAGCAAAGAATACCTTTGTTTATAAAGTGAATAATAAATTCACTTTACCCATGCTCTTCACCTTTCACCTTCAGTTGAAATATTTGCCTTTTAAATAATGGGGGTTTTAGATAATATATCATCTACCTATGCCCTTTATATTCACTTTACATTTAAAATGTTTTCTTTTTCTAAAAAGGATTTTAAACATTCATTTGGTAAAATATTCTATCCATGCCCATATATTTCACCCCATATTTAAAAGCATTTCTTTTAAATAATAAAGCTTTTGAATATTTAATATGGGCTTAAAAAATTATTATTCGTGCACTTTGCAGTTTAGATTTTAAATGTTTTTGCCTCCTTTTAATTTTTACTAGGCCTACTTAAAACTTTTCCCATTTGTGCCCTTTTACCTTGCATTCATTTTAAAATATTTGCATTTTAACACCATTTAATCGCTTTATTGGGCAATATTTTAAATGTTAAATGTTTTTCCCTTTTAAAGAAAATGAAGGCTTCCATTGGGCTTTTAAAAAACTTTACGAGGCCCACCTCAAGCCACGTGGCAAAATCTCGTGCACCCTGTGACACTCCCACCGATGTCACCCTCATCCCTACAGGGCTCATGGGCGACGATCTAGATACATCGATGATCCTCCTTCTCTATCAGTCGTTGATTGAAGCCCTCTTCCCTAGCTTCGTCCTATTGCATTTCCTCTAGAAATGGTGGCATAAAATTCATCAAATGAATTTCATACCTTTTCATTGCAAGTGTGAACTCCTTTGTGCATAGTAAGCATGTGTTAGATTTAATCGTGTATACCAATATTTGAACAAACACTTCTTCCACAACAACTTCACGAATATTTCCTACAGTGGCCTCATGCACTGGTGTTGAAATATCCATTGCAGCATCAAAATTGACCTTGTTTAGCTGGTGCAATGGCACCCCATTTGCAACATCATATTTGACTTCCCCATGCACTCACTACACAAGGTTGTATCTTGAACCACACTTCCACTATTTAGTCTGCAAACCATCTTAAGAGGCATTACACTCTTTGTTTTGATTCTAGAAATTGTGTCCCTTGAATCCCTTGCTCGAGTAATTTCCAAGTGAAGTGTCAACAAAGAAATCTTTGCAATACAGATTGATCTATCATTTTCATCAAACATAAAGGGCCACTAATTGTAGCTAAGAACAATCCCAGAATTTGTGCATTTCACCACACAATGTTGCTATCAATTTCTCCAAGATGCATCACTTCATTTTTGGATCCCTCTCTCAAAGACCCTATAGTAGTGTGATTTTACTCTTGAAATGATTGGAATTGAAATCATCTTTGCTTTTGTTCAAGGGTGCCATTTTTCTGCATCTCAAGATGCTTCATCGAAATCTCCCTTTTCATTAACAAACAACCCTATTCAATGAGCATAAATGGCTTCCCCTACAAACAATTCTTGGGATTCACGCCACATTTTCTACATGTTCTTAGGTCTTCACAAATTGTGCTAGCTTGTTCCATGAAGCCCTCCTCTTGTTGCACAAAGTTGAATCCCTCCTATCGTTGCAAAGTGATGAAGAATAATTTTCAATTGCAAGTGAAATTCAACAATACATGTCCTTTTGTATATGACTCGCTAGGTGCAACTTTAAAAGATTCTCTTTGGTTCAATCCATTCACCATGCCTTAAGAATTTGATGAGTTTTAGTCCACTTTAAATTCCTTTGGCAATGCCTTCAATGCAACACGTCTCAATAGAGTGGCTCAAATGTATGATTTTATTAATTTGCAAATCAAAATATCCAATGGAGTTGGTTGTTGCCCACAAAGCCATGGATGTTAGGGGTTGAGCAACTCACTCCTTTATGTAAATCTTTGTCAAGAAACCTTTTTCATAAAGTCTTTTACTTCAGCAAACACTGATGGCCATGGTGCATCAACAAAAAGCTCTTTGGTCTCAAGGCATGGTGCACAACACCTTGAAGGTGACAAAATGCTACTATACTCAAGAAATTTTAACATCATTAGCATGTATAAAATAATTTCTTTCTCAATACTATGTGGTTGCTCAAGCAACCAAGCCAAATTAAATAGTGTCATGACTTTATCCCATGGCGAGTCCAACTAAAGCACCACCTTCAAGTCAATGTCCAAGGAGTCCATACATTCAAAATATTTGGAGTTCTAAATGTTTTATAGTCACCTACCACTATCTATGATGAAGGGAATTATGCCACATTAATGCACTCTAAATGGCATGATTTGTATCACTTTCCAACTCTTGGATACTTCCTGATGATTTTTACATTGAATATTGATCTATATGATCACAACTGTGCACAATAGAAATTTAAGCATAAAACATTCCTTGTTAAATATTGGCACATCATTTTCACAAATTGTGAATTCTCCCAACTCAACTTCATAACTGTATAAGCATGTTGGGTCTCCATGTTAGCTCGACTAATAAATTTTCATTTTCAAACAAGTTTCATCCTGAATTTATTTTAGGTTGCCTTTGAATGCATCTCAGGTGAAAACATGAACTGGGTTGTCATTAAAATATGCTTTTAGGAATATTTGCACAGTGGTTAAAACAAGACCAGTAGCCTCTAGAGTTGCCCTAGAAAACCATTCAAATGGCATCTTGGAACCATGAAAATTCACAAGAATGTAGTCATTTGAACCAAGAACATAGTTCAACAAATGGTTCATCAAAAGAGATTTTGAGGTGCAGTATATTCAATTACAAAGTGGCTTAGTCAAACTTTTCTGCAACTGTACCTGCTCAAAACCAATTAAAGCTCACCCAGTCACCTTCTTGAAAAAATATCAAATCACCTTTTGGGAAGCTACCACCAGAAAAATTAGATCATTTGGGTCCATTGAGCATGTTTGCAAGAGGTATTTCCTTCAATCATCATTCATCACAAGATATTGAGGATCAAAGTTGACCTCCTTGAAATAATTCTGAAAATGTAGGTGTAAAATTAAAACAAACTGCATTTGCTTTTGATCTCGAAAAAATATCAAATATGATCATGAGGCTTTGAAACTAGACCAAGGATCATATGAATGTGGGAGGAATGTAGGGAAAGAATCCATTTTTCATGACAATCATCCAACTATGAAATATCAACTTGAACAAGAAGCCACTTTGTGTGATAGAGAGTTTGCAAACAACATAACAGTCCCAGAACCCTCCATCTTTTCTTTTCAAAACCTTGTTAAAACTCATCATGGGAAGTTGAAAACTGGCATGCATGTACACATATATGTCAATTGAGTATGCTCACTAAGGGGTTTGGCACGAAAATCAACTAGCTTTGAGTTATGACCCTCCAAAGTAAGTCACGTGGGCAGATTTTTCAGAGGCACTTCTGAGTATGAAGAGCAAAATTTTCAACATGGGCACTTCAAATTTGCGAAGTTTTAAGGTCCCATCAGTGTCCTTAAGTGTGGAGCTTTGGAAAAGAACACAAGAATTCTCCCAAAAAGAGAAATAATGGGAAAGGGAGAAAAATGAAATGATTTACAATCACACCAAGGAATTGGAGAAACAAGAAATAGAAGTGAAAATATTAAAGGTGAAAATTGAAGAGATAGTAGACAAAACTACATAATTAATGAAGTGTAGGTCATCTGCTAGGGTTTATGCTCTATTTTTGCAAGATTTTTTTTTG
This sequence comes from Sequoia sempervirens, assembly GCA_007258455.2. Taxonomy (NCBI): domain Eukaryota; kingdom Viridiplantae; phylum Streptophyta; class Pinopsida; order Cupressales; family Cupressaceae; genus Sequoia; species Sequoia sempervirens. The sequence continues at coordinate 72,388 of VDFB02325105.1, read as the reverse complement.
TGTTTTTAGTTTATCCAATTAATTAGTGATCTTATTATAGTAATGAACATGAAACTATTATTTTTAGAACCTTTTCATGATTCCACACCAAAAATGCAAGATCAAGTATGTGAATTCTACCTACACAATTATATTCATTCAGATGAAACTACCTGGAATCCCTTGATTTTTGTAGGAGATCTACAAATTAGATATTTGGCCTCCTATATTAGAAATGAATAGCAGAGGGGTAAAAATTTGCAATAATACCATGAAAAGGAAAAATCTATTACTTTATAGCTCTATAAAAGAATTAATGGATCCCAATGTAGTCATAGATCAATGGTTAGAGCTTTTCGATCACATAGGTGTGGGGAAGAAAATAATGAATACAAAAGAATGAGATTATATAAGGATGAAGGGATTAGCCACATGAGTTATTAATGAAGCCTTCAATTTTGTGTAGAAAATGAAAGGAAACTTGCAGCCATCTAATGACAATTTCCACATAACCCATAATAGAAATATATGCAAATAAGTACTCATAATCCACATGCAAGAGAATAGATAACATACCCATGGAAATATGACACAAGATATACCCTGGGAAAACCCTCAAGAGGGAAAAAAACCAGCCTCCAAAAGCATACATGCCTCATGTATTATTCAACAATAAAAATTACAATACATCTTCGGAGTTCTCGATGAACACCATTGAAGCATCAAGCCCGCTACAAGAAATCCATGTGAACAAGCATGTAACCACACATCCCATGCCATGCTTCAACCCTCACAAATGCTAACAAGATCTAACTTGTCAAACTACCAACTTTAAACAACTACCCTTGTGTTTTCTTTTATAGAAACAAGCTCACACATAACCACCAAGTGGTATTACATAAAACCATTTGACTAAAACCATGAGATTAAAAAACTGTGACCCCACATTTAATATTGGGTACTTTATTAAATTACTTTCCCCAATATTAAATAAATATATTTTTACAACTTTCATTATGTCCCAATGTTACATATAACATAAAGTGGCCCTAAGAATATTAACTCCTAGTGATGCACATACTTCTAGGCCCCCTAAGTGCACCACACAATAACAAATTAAAAATTATAAACATTATGTAAGGTGTACAACACCTAGTTCCTGGAAAATTCTTCCACTTGTTGTATACATTGCATAAAGGGTAAGAAGTAACATCAAAATATGAACAATGATACAATCCCTATAGCCACATAAACAATCAAGGAATCAAAGTGCTTCATGTGCTCCATCAAGATACTTGTAACAAGAAACAAATTTATCACCATCCCAAGAATGAATGCTCTCATCCTCCATCATGCCAGTGCACAAATATAAGAAACCATCCAAAGAGAAGCCAACATAATCTATCACAATGAAGCATAAATCCTACCTCAACTGATATCCCAAACACAAACACTCAATCCAAAGGTATCATTATGCACTAGTAGCTATCAAGATATAATCACCATAGCTGAAAAATAAAACTCACAAAAAATGATAATACATCCAACTATCCATACCTCAAAGGTATAAAAAACATATAATAAACTCGTGCCATCAACATATACACCCATATATCGCAACCATAAACTCCATGTGCAAACCTATCAAAGAATGACATACACATCCAAAATCTCCCATTGCATGGGTAATGCAAATATGAAAATTATTGAGGCATACCAATTCTACCAATAGCATCACATAAAATGTGTAAACAACATCATGTATTATCAAGGAACAACCATAATGATATGCAAAACCTGTAAACTAATAGACTATAAGAAAAATTCTCACCACAAGTCTCCATAGCTCTCCCATGTTTTCCACACCCAACAAAGGAAAGAGATAAAGGAACCCCCATGTCATTACCCAAGAACACAAGTTAAAAAAATGACCAAAAGCTAGCAATCACAATAGCTCCAACCAAATATCAAAACCAATGTAATGTGAAACCAAACATCCAGGAAAATAATCAAGACCAAAGAGAGAAGCACTGCACAACATACACCTATAGAATTTCCTTCTACATACACATCTAAATGTTGTGGCAAGTATGATCTCCTCCAAAACACCCTAATAGAAGAGCCATAAAAACACATAACTCATTCAATCACCAAGATCAAGCATAGCATATGAATCATGTAACTAGCATGGATGTAAGCCTCTTAAAACAAGAAGATCAAACTCAATGTAACCATTCAAAAAGAAGGAAATCAACCCGATACATCTCCTAAAATCAATATCAATGAATGTACTCATAATTCATAGGGAGATAAATGTGCCAAGACTCCTTAAATGAACCCTCTAGAACCAAATACCCATAGCTCAAGATCCATATGCATGAGAAGACAAAGCATAAGCATAATGTACCTAAAAGAAATGATGAGCAATACCTCTCATGTGATAATCCATCGAGTAGAATAGGAGTGGGAATGAGAATGCTCCTCAAAGATATCCAAGTCATCATGACTCATCCAAGAACACTCTCCTCATAGGTCCATGTTAGACTCACATCCAACCAAGGTGTAGGCTCCTTGGACTTCCTGCTAAAATCTCATCAAGAGTAACCATCTCAACAACATGTCTCTAACCACAAGAAAACTCCAAGCCTCACCTAAGTCTCCATGTATCCATGAGCACCTATAACTGATCAATACATGCCAAAACTCCAAATGCAACATAGCACCACCATGAAGTAATCAAGCAAATGATCATCTACTTAATACAAAGATAACCAAAAAATATTAATGTCAAAGATCCAATCATGAATCGGGAACATAAACATGACAACATGATATAACCATATCCTATGAGATCACATTATCCATATGAACATAACATATGCTATAATCAACATACCATGAATTTGTATCATGTCAAAACTCTAATGTGCACAAACAAGAGTATACCATGACATAATAGTAATTATCCTATCAAACAAGGATAACATGTCAAAAGACAAAGCATATACAACACCTCAAACAAAGACTCCATGATTCCTCCATAGATCCAAGATGTCAACATCTCCAAATAATATGAAGAAAACTATCCATCACCAACAATGAATCACATCATTTCCAACAACTCCCAAATAGCCCATAATAGAAATTTTTGACTGACGAACATAATATGGGCTAACTACACTTGATCCATGAGGATTCAAATTATAATCAAGCCACTATGCATCAGTCCCAATAAGATCATTCAATGCAAACTAAAATAATAATCCATTAAAACTAACATATTAAAATACGAAATCTTCAAAAACACCTATTCTAATCCATTGAGACTTATCCTATTGGGGGAGTTGTGTCACATTGATGTGGAATGGTGACCCTTTTCCCAATCCTATGGATAAATGAGCTTGTTTTGATCGATTCTATTGAAGAGAATCGATGAAACCGATGAGAGATGTGTATGAAAACATGATTTAAAGCTAAATTCATAATATGAAAGCTATTTTAAAATGACATATGCAAGATATCTATGGAAAATCTATTCTAAATGCTCAAAATATTGAAACCCTAATTACCAAATATGCTAAATGGATGCACCTAAGTCACCATGGAATCCATAATGGAAGCTAAGCTAATATGATGCTTTCTAAAACATGAAATATGAGTGCAAGATGAAAGTGATTTTAATAGCATGAGCTTGCTCTTAAAAGTTGGATCCATTTGTCTCCAAATAGTGTTTTATTTATAGGAGGAAAAATGAGAAATAAAGGGCTCAGATTGAGAAAGCTAATCAATTGTCAAAAAGGAAGGAGGATGGAGGCATCGATCATGGATTCCTATCAAGTGTTGAGGATGCAAGATGATATTTAATCAAGGGCTTACATTCATCCAAACAAACACACTTTCAAAACTTGCACAAGAATTCATGTTGAAAGTCTGTTATGAAAAAGTAATAATCCCTTTTTCAAATGAGTGAAGAAAGAGAATATTCTCATGAGTGAGGAAAATTATATATTTAATTAATTAAAACCAAATTTACTTGTGCAAGGGAATATTCCCTTTTTGGAGGAATGTGCAAAGGATAAATATTCCTTTGCAAGTGGGGGGATTAGATTTAATTAGTAATTTGATAATTAAATAAAGTTTCAATTATGCAAATTAGGGGAATTAGGATATTCATTAAATAATTTATTTATTTAATGAAAAGGGGAAGTGATATGATATTTAATTAAACAACTTAGGGTTATTTAATTAAATAAGAGGACTTAGGGGAGTAAATTAAATAATTTGATTTATTCAATTTAATAGGACAAAATGTTAGCATGAAAGGGGGTGAGTTAACCTAATTCAGTTAATCAGATTAATAGGTGCAAATGATGCAATTAATTAAATAGCTAGGCTAATTTAGTCAATTAAACAAAAATAGAATGGATTTTAGAATGAAATGGTGTTAGTATATATGATTCAAGTGCATGATATCATTCAAGACATTTTTAAGTGTCTACAAAATCTATGCAAATAAGTACTCAAAATCCACATGCAAGAGAATATACAACATACCCATAAAAAGATGACACAAGATATACCTTGAAAAAACCCTCAAGAGGGAAAAAACCAGCTTCTAAAAGCTTCCATGCCTCATGTATTATTTAGGAATAAATATTACCATACATGTTTAGAGTTCTCCCTGAACACCATTGAAGCATCAAGCCCTCTATAAGAAATCCATGTGAACAAGCATGTAACAACACATCTCATGCCATGCTTCAACCCTCACAAATGCTAACAAGAGCTAACCTTTCGAATTTTCAACCTTAAACAACTACCCTTGTGTTTTCTTTTATAGAAATAAGCTCACACAAAACTACCAAGTGGTATTACATAAAATCATGTGACTAAAACCATGAGATTACAAAACCATGACCACCCCACATTTAATATTGGGTACGTTATTAAATTAATTTCCCCAATATTAAATAAATACATTTTTATAACTTACATTGTGTCCCAATGTTACATACAACATAAAGTAGCCCCAATAATATTAACTCCTAGTGATGTGCATACTTCAAGGTCCCCTAGGTGCACCACATACATAATAATAAAGTAAATATTATAAACATTATGCAAGGTGTACAAGACCTAATTCCTCATAGAAAAGATGGGAAGAGCTAACGCCTGAGTTAAAGAGAAAGGAGCCAAACTCCCTTTATAGCTATGTAGCCATCATCTGAAGATATCAAAAGCACTTAGCCATTGCAAGGAGAAATGGAGTTACATGGTTTCTACTTGTCTTCCATCCACCTATTCTCCTCTTTCCAGTACCACACTAGAAAGGGAAGAAACATGGGGAGGAAGAAGCAATAGAAAACACAAGGTTGAAAAGCTCTTAGATCAAGAAGGATATTATCTGAAGTAGAAGAAGGGAGTTGACATAGTAGCTGATTTTAGGGAGATAACCCTATAGTATAACCTCTAGTCTTAAAATTTTAGTTGGGGGGAAATTATAGGTCTAGATAATGGCTAGTTTTTTTTTCATCATTTTATGATTTTATGATTTTATTTGCTAAGTTTCACAAACATTTTCAAGACTTCATACATATTTCATATTCCTTTTATGCACTTTGATAGACCTAAATATATGGAAATATAAGTATGATATATTGACATATGCTTGTGTGGATGTATGAATGTCCATAAGATTTAGTTTTTTTTTATGATATAATTGTGATTTTTAATGATGTGAATGCCTTGGTAGAAAAACTAACATCTTACATCCAAGAAGACTATAGCCTACAAAAAATAGATTTACAACCCGTTGTAAAGGACTGTGGATGGTTGCAAGGGAGAAGCCAGAATGATTGAAGCATGACAATTCTAGAGGAAAGCGAAGGTGGTTATTGAATGTTCAACCATGAGTCACCACAATTACATTTTTATCCACCAATAAGGAAACTGGAAGAATAATTTTGTTCCAAATAGGAGTGACCCATGACGTGATAGTTTCCATGAAACATGTCCCTATCATGGAAGTTTACCATTAGGGGTACAATCCTAGATTAGTTTTTCTTCTTCTATATCATATTTATGATTTTATATTTCAAGACTAGTCCTCTCCCTATCCTTGAGGGAGAGTGGATGTATGAATTAATGTTATGTTTTTAGTCCTAGAATGAATAAGACTCCTCCCAAGCCTATATATTGGGTTTTGTGGTTTAATTTATCCTTTTCCTAGCTAAGCCCTAAATCTCAACCCCTTTCTTGAGTTTTGGTCTATTCATCCATATCCTTGTCTCAATCAATATCAATCATTGAACACCATACATCAACATCTAATCCTAGCCCTTCATTTGAATTGGGATTTCCATAAAAGAAAGTCATCATCTTCGTTTCAAGGTTAACCACAATCTTTGAAGTTTTTCTATCAAGAGATCAAGGTTATCAATTTTCAACATCAAGCTCATTAAGTATATTGCATATTGCATTTCTAAGAACAAATAAAGAAAATTTGAGAAGAGCAATGGAGGTGATTCAACTATGGAATAGGAATTGGGTTTTATTGCATTATTATTGTGATTTCTATGTTTAATATTTGTACTTCATTATTGGATTAGGGTCTTTATTGCTTGGATTAGATAGTTGTGTGGTTGCTATTATTGATTCATGCATTTTCCCTAAATTCAAAACCCTATCTACATTTGGTGAACCCAATGTGAATTAACAAAATTGTAAAAAAAAAAGCAAAATTTTGATTTTCAGGGGTCCACCGCAATCGATCCACAAAACGTCACAACAGAGCTTTGAAACGCAACAATCATTGTACGACATACCTCAATCATTTTATTATAGTCACAATCATCACCCAAAATGACACATTTGACTATCATTGTTTGCAAGCTTGAATCATTCAATTATTACATTTTTAAGGCATTCTCTAGGTTTTCAATTTTTTTTACATTCTAACAGCGTGCTAACATCATATTCATCATCACTCTTTTTTTTTATCATATTTGTGTGTTTTTGTAGCCTAGGTTTACTATGCTACAATCTTTTGATAGAATGTTGCAATCATTTACAAGTGCACTATAGTCGTCATTTCATTTTTTGTAGTCATAGTTTCCTTCACCGTAGTCACCTTTTTCTACACTGCACTCGTACGATGTATTTGAGCCTCTATGCACCACAATTGACTACCAAAGGAAAAGGAAGGTATAAACTTGAGATTTATCATTTTCTGCTTTTTGCATTCATTAGGGTAGAGGTTTTTTATCTTGCTAATATTTGATCTTTAGCTTGTGGCAATCATTGGGAGAAGAAATTTTTATACAAACTAATAATCCAATTTCTTGCAAGGTTCCATTGTGTGTTTGTGATTTCTAAATTAGGAACATTTGGAATTGGTGCTTAAGGAGAACAAGTGTCTTTCATGTTTGGTGTGCTTGCACATTGTGTTAAATCCTAGATTGGTGTGTGTTGGCCTCCTCTAATGGTTCAATAACTAGGCCCTTAGAGATGTGACTTAGAGATTAGACATCGACACTAAGAAATTATCTTACTCATCATGAAGGTGCATTTCATTGTCAACCTAGGGATGTGAACTTGAAATGGGTCAGCACTATATGTGCACTAGGAAACCACTACAGTCATCCATAAACTAGAAAAGAAACATTACTAAAAATAAAATGATGGAAAGAAATTAACATAAGCACTGAGCATGAATCAACAACTACACCAAGCATCAACAAATGGATGAAAAAAATAGAAATTTCAGAAAATAGACAAGAAACTACTATGTCTACCTTGGTTGTAGGAATAGTCACATAACAAAGTTCAATGGTTGCAGGAACAAACAACTATTGAAACTGAGACTAGTTACTGAACATAAAAATAACTTTTAAACTAAATGGGTGGAATTCTCACCAAGTGGGTCCCCTTGAATGAGTTTTCTCTAAGCTAACTCAAATGCAACAAATCATAATCTCATTTTTTTCCTTGAAAACATGATTACAACATATTAGCAATATAACTGTATTACTAAAACTAGAAATGAAAGTACAATCTCAGAACATCCAACCTTGTGAAAAGGGGCATCTAGCCATTATTTATAGAGGGAAAAGCTTCTAATTAACCTTAACTTCCAAGGCAGTCAAATCCATCATAATAAGAGGATGCCATTTATTGAAAATATGGAAAAGAAAGGGAGGAAGTTATGCATGCATCAGATTTAGTCAAAGTAGGCTTGCCTCAACGAGGATCTAGCACAACAACACTTCCTAGATTCAGTCAACTAACAAACATGATCATTTAAAAGGTAGTTACAACTTCCATATGAGCTAGAAATTTCCCTCCATTGGAAGTTTCCCTCCATTGAGAGTTTTCCCTCCTTTGACCTCTTAATGACCATCTTTTGACTTCCTTAGCAATCGACTAGCTAGCAGGAGCTTCTTCTACTTTGTAGGCTTCATTTATATCAACACCTTAATATAAACCTACATAATAAAATTAGCACGTAAAAAACAATTGCATATCCATAATTATCTTAACGTAACATGCATTCAACAATATGTAAAATTAACATAGATAATTCACATAGCATGTTAATATTATCAAAAGTCAAAAGGATAATTTTATGCCCAAGGTTCATAAATCTAAGGAAATAACATGGAGAATGTCAATAACTAGGTGCTAAAGTCTATAGTATCAATGAAAAATATATGATAAACACTATCAAAATTGATCCAATAATTGGACTCATCATCACCCCCCAACTTAATGATCTATTGGTCCTCCAAGAGAGGGAGCTCTATTCCTTTGCCTTGTCAAAGCTCTAAAGTCACCAACTGCAACTATCCCAGATCAATCTCTATAGTATTTGAATTGGGATCCCAATAGAACCCCTGCTTGTTTTCCAATTTTCTCCACCTTGACCTTTTTGTAGCTATGCCATACTAAACCATGACTATCGCATTTGCTATGAGTCATATAGAGCCCTTAAGTCTTACCGATGTCAATACACCTGTCAACAAGACCAATAGTCATCGGCAAGAGATCATAGCGAAAACACCTGATAGTAGATATCACTCCACCAGACTATCAACAAGAGTCTCCCCTACACCCAACACAAACACACCCATCAGCTATACCAACAAGTCGAAAAAAGGTCTTAGTGAGCCTCCATGTCACACCGAAATTCCCTACCATCGGTGAGACTTCAATAATTGCTATGAATTCCAATGAGCCTTAAGGTCACACCAAAGTGTTAAACCATCGGCGAGAGATCCTTAGTCGCTAAGAGTTTCTGAAGGTCACACCTCTCCCCGATGCTACCTGTTGCCAAGAGTCTCACCGAAGACATCCTTGTGAATAACCGTCGACGAGACATACACTGTTAGGACGAGTCATTTCGAAAGTTCACATTTCTCCTCGACTCCAAACTATCGGAAAGAGATCTCCTCAGGCAAAGAGAGGTAGGAAAACTCGCAATGAAAGAAAAGTCTCAGCAATAACTCCAGTTGGTAAGACAACAACAAGGTCTCGGTGACCTGAGCATTCCACAAGGTTACACAGCTGCTAGTCAGCCAGACAAGAAGAATGTTCACTAACAAGAGTAGGTGGACATGAATGAAGATACCCCTAGAACATTCAAAGTAGCTCTGTGGGAGTGATTTTCGAGGTCGAGAATGAAATACGTGGAGTCTTAATGGTGGATGTGAAGGCTGCGAGTAAATTATGATGGTTGTAAAAGATCTGAAGACCATGCCTAAGAGAGATCTTTTGCCGACATGAGTAGAGTGCACACATTTAATGCATCCTTTATTTTGTTCTAAACTCCTTTGTCGCCGACTCTTCTAAAAATTGACTTATTTGTAAACCCTAAAATGGGGCCAACACCTTTTTTTTGGTGTGCGTGTATATATAATGTTTTTGCCTCTTTGTAGAGAGGGATATACATAGAGACAGATACATAGATAGATAGGATCTTTTTTTATCTTCTTCTCTTTGGGTTAAGAATTAGCAAGTTAGGGTTAGAAGGTAGATAAACTCAAGAGCAGAAGTAGAGTAGGAGTTAAGTTTAGTAAGAGGAGGTGATGTATCTTCCAGATTTTCTTAGTATAGATGGAGATAATTTGAAGACATGGGTTTTCTGTACACAGTTGATCTTGCTAGATTTGTAAATGTTGTTTATCTGTTTCACCAATAGTAGAAGTAGCCAGATTTAAATCTACTTCATATTGTGCTCTAGAATGGTATTTATCTTGGGTTAATTATTTGATTTGGAAATATTTCAAGGAATAAAATTTTATCTTATGTTTTGTTTAAATGATGATTTGCAATCTACTGTTAAAGTTTGCACTGTGAATGAATTGAAACTTTGTATCAATTACAAGTTAATTTTATTCTGTAGTTTTTAGTTTGGGAATTCCTTGGAAGGTAACAAGTCTGATTAAGTTGGATGAATCAACATTATCTTTAGTTTAAAAGATTTAATCTATCTTTTTCTATTTCTTTAAAACTACCAGTTAAAGTAGGTTTAAATATATGTTTGATCTTATAACAATCCAGAAGCTCAAAACCAGCAGGCCCCTTGAACATTATAGCCATATTGACCACTTTGTGAAACAACAACGTTGTGAACCAACATAAAAGACCTTGGGAGGTGATCATTTTGATTGTTGATTGTCTTTTTCAGGAGAGGTGAGATATTTCACTTTTATCTTACCTACGTGTTGTGGGTCAACTTGGCACCATCAACAAAACTAGCGCTAGAAGGAGGGCCTAGAAGAGAAAACTAGATAATATTGGGTTTTTCTCACCAAAAAGGTCCCATAGAGTTCTTCAATCAACTGACAACTCACCACCTTTAGTAGAACTCAAGACCCCAACAAGACACAAGATTCACAAGACTGGGGCAACCATTATACCACCCTTGTCATCTCCACTCACTCCACCAGGCTTTTCACCAATACCCCAGTGGATACCTCTCAATCCACCACCAAATCCATCTCAAGTGCCAGTACAACTGGTTTAGCCCATCCAATAGCTGGCTCAACCCCCAACACCGCCACTAATGGAATTTTTTATGAATAATCCCTCTCCATTGGGGACTATTCCTGGAGGCTTTCATGATATGCCTAAGAATCCTGAGAGATTTATTCCCAAACACATTCATGGTGAATCAAGGAGTGTTGAAGAACACACACAAGCTTTTAAGGACGCTTGTACCAGAGCCCAGATAGCTCACCATGATGTGGTTTGTAGGTTGTTCCCTTATTCCTTAGGGGATATGGCATACAACTAGTACCTAAATCTTCCACAAGGTTCTATTCAGAGTTGGACAAACCTGGAGAATGCTTTCATCAATCAGTTCAGATTTTATGTGGATCCAACCATTTTGTTCCACCAATTTTCTACCATTAGGAAGGAGCCATGTGAATCCCTGCCCTTGTTTAATACCAGGTTTCAATGAATGTATAGGAGACTACAAGACCCCTATCTAGTTGCTAAGAATAGTGCCATTCAGGCATATTTTAGAGTTATAGACCCTTTTCTTGGCCTATTCCTATAGAGGACTTATCAGCCTACAGATATTGATTCTCTGTCTAAAGTTTATCATCTAGCCATCAAGCTGCAACAACAAACTAGCTCTCAATAAGGGAATTTGGGAGGAGGTTTTCCTTCAGTGGGGTATCAGATACCTAACCCAACCCCTTTATTCAATATTGTCCCAGGGATGTCTCCTTCCCATTATGGACCTATATTTGAGTTGCAGACTCAATCTCCTATTCCATTATTTTCCAACGGAGCTCCTGACTTCTTTCAACAATCACAGGCTCATCACAGTCCACATGGTCATCATAACCAAGGTAGAATACCAAATCCCACCAGTCAAACACCTATTGCTAAGAGTGTTGAGAGTGAAAAGACAGTTCAACTCACAAACAAGGTGGAGACTTTAAAGAAAAAATTGTCTCAAGTTACAAATGATATGGCTCAGCTTAAACTGAACCCCTCTTAGAACCAAGGTAATTAACCTAATGAGAGTAATAAAAATTGAGGTAATTATCTGAACAACTACAATCACAACTAGATGAATTATCAAGGCCAAAAATTCCCTAACCAAGGCTATCAAAATAAAAATAGAGGATATAACCAGAGGCCAAATAACAACCGACAATGGAATACAGGGCCAAATAACAGTGGAGTTCCTCACAATTATCAAGCTAATGAAGACAGGCCACATGTTGCGAATGTGGCTGACCTCAATTTTATGACTAACTGGTGTAGGTTGCATGATACTGCAACTCATTCCGAGGTAAACTGCATTGAAATGGAGAAGGTCATGAAGATGGCACAGGAAGATGCCCAAACCTTCCAAGGGAATTCAAACAAAGGAGGTGGCTTAGTGGATACAACTATGACTTATGACCTTTTCGAAGAAGAACCTTCATTCCCAATGTAGAATGAGAATGAACTAGAGGAAGATGTGTATGATGCCCAAGCCTTTCAAACAAAGGGAGGACACTTTTTAAGAAATCAGAATAAGCGTTTGTTCACTACATCAGCACCACCTAACCATATGGTGCCTCTGAATCAGGGTGTTGATAACAACCGTCCTCCACCAAGGGGTTTGCCTAACTCCCAGAACAAAGGTAATTCATCTAGTGTTTTCAAATGTAATGCAATCTATAACATAGAATTTGATATTGTTTATGAGATGCAAAAACATAAAACCTCTTTATCATACTTTGACATCCTAAGGTGGTGCCCTTCCCAATGAGAAATAGTGTTGAAAGCTTTGGAAGAAGCTGATAAATCAAAAGGGAAAACCAAGGTGGCACCCGCTGCAGACATGAATGCAACTTTGTACAAAAGAAAGGGAGGTACCCCACCATTTCTTTTAAGTTTGAGAATCTATGGGAAGAATCTACATAATTTTTTGCTAGATTCAGGGGCTTCTAGCAATGTGATGTCATTTTCTGTATGCAAGAAATTGGGATTGAACCCTATCCAAACAAACAAAAAGGTCATCCAACTCGATAAAACAGAGGTTAATATAGTTGGAGAATTGAGAAATATACATGTGCAAGTAGGGTCCAACCCTAGGATTTTAACCAATATGGATATTCAATTAGCAGACATTCCCGAGACTTATGGTATGCTATTGAACAGAGATTTAATGAAGAGTATCGAGGTGTTCTACCCAAAACCAAAATTTTTGCTTCACTAAGGCATTTTGCTTAATTGAGTCTAAATCTTGTTAAAGTGATGTCAGAAGGTCGTTTTTGGGCTTTTTAAATATGGAGTTGGTGTTAGTGTCATGTCAGTCTGTTACCGAAGAGATTTAAGGAAAATGAAAATCTGAAGGAAAAACATCAAAATTTTCTCTCTGGAGAAGGGAGCACATTTTGAAATAGGCGCCCTATCTTTTAGGGGCTCAGATCTTGTTTTTAGGGTTTGTCACCTCCAGCAGATATTTGTCCGGCATCACGTCAGCTTCGTAGTGAGCTATCAAGCCTGTCAAACAGACCTGTTTTGTTCGAGTTACAAAAGATACAGTGCAAATCAAGGCAAAAGCAAGAATTGGCTAACACTGGAGAAAAGCGCAGCTTTTGGAAATGGCGCCCATCTTTTTGAGGTGCCAAATGAAGGTTTTTGGCTAAATGCCATCCAAGATGTTTGTCTCACTTTTGTTTGAACTTCACGATGCATCCGTCAATGGGTGAATCTGAGTTGCTGAAATGCTTGAACTGGAGGCCAAACGTTGGGTCAAATCTTAGTCAAAGTATCAGAGGAAAAAGCAAAAGAGCACATTTTGAGAAAGGCGCCCAAGCTTTTCAAGCCTTTAATGCTTTCTTTCTGATGATTTCAGATGCCTAATGTGCGTGTTACGTTCAGCTTTCCGTTACTGTCTCCGTCGGTTCAGAAGATGTCTCATCAGCTCGCAGTGGGAGTTTTTATATTATTTTTGTCGTTTCCAGAAATGGCTAAGTCGGAATGAAAAGAGCAACTTTTGAAAGGCGCTCTTGTTTTCACCCTCAGATGACGTTTTCTGGGGAAATGTGCCTTTGACTATCGTGCGAACGAGCCGCAATGAACCTGAGTTCCAGTCCTGAAAGTTGATAAAACAGAAGTTATGAAGGATTTTGTTTTTCCAGTGCGGAATGCAGAAGTCAAAATTTACTAGAGCAAAGCTTTTCAAAAAGGTGCTTGGATTTTTGAGCCTTGGGATGTCAGTTTATGATTATAGTCTCAAGATATCTTTTGATCAGTTTTTACGGCTCATGCACCTGTCCCGGTAGGGGGAGAGTCAACCAGTGTCAGAGGATGCAGAGGTCCCGGCAGTTTTAGCCTAAATTTTCATGAAATTTGGCTAAGTCTGGAATTCGTTTGAGAGCTCAAATTTGAATTTTCGAAAGAGAGTTGAATGGACGCCTTAACTGGAGTTCTGACTGCAGTTAGACTGAACGATTTCTGGGTTGTCATCTTCAGTTCGTTTATTGGCATGTGGAGTGATCTTTCAGTTTGCATGTCGAGTTAACTGGTTTGCATGTTCAGTTAACTACCTTGCATGTTGAGTTAACTTCATTGCATGTTAAGTTTAATTGAAGTTTATTACTGAATGTCAACTGAAGTTTGCATGCATGGCGATTTTGGTCAAAATTGTGAAGATTTTAGTGAAGATGGCGCTTCATCAAATGTCAACTGAAGTTCAAAAGGGACGAATTGAAGCATGAAGCATTTTTAGTGAAGTATGGCGAATTTGAAGTTGATAACTTCACTCATGAAAAGGGTCGCTATATTTAGTGTTTGAAAAATGAAGCAAGATAATAGTGAAGATGGTGCACTTTTCAAGGTTATAGCAACTTTAGTTTGAAAAGGGTTGCTATTTTTAGATTATAATTGATTAAAGCATGAAGTTGGCGCATTCTTGAAAGGCCAACTGAAGTTCCAAAAGGGTCACTATTTTTAGCATATTTATTGCATGAAGATGGCGAATCCTTCATCTTATTCTTGATTGTTAACTGAAGTTATCAAAAGGCACGCCTTGGTTCAAGTTTGTGAAGATAAAGCAAGGTTGAAGATGGCGAATTATTTATCTCAATCAAAATTGTTAACTGAAGTTATCTAAAGGGTTGCTTTAGGTCAAGTTGATGAATCCAAAGCAAATGTGAAGGATGGCGAACTTGATAAAGATGCTAACTGAAGCTAAAGTCACATGGTTAAGTTTAACTGAAGACTTGAAAGGAAAACCCTAAAGCACATCCACTTATTGAGCTTGTTCGAGTTCCAGTTAACTATTATGCGGTCCAATAAGAAGCTAAGCGCCATTTTTAATGCATGCTTTATTTAGTACAAATTTCTCATGATGAAATTCTATATATTTCAAAGATGGCGTCCATTATTGCATCATCTTTTGCTCTGAAAGCTTGTATTCTTTTGAGCGACCAGCAAGCTTAAGGTGATTCAGGTGTCCGTTTTCAGTGTTCTTCGAAGCTACGAGCTCAAATTCTTCAGAAGAAGTCAATTCTAGACTTTATTTTCACTTTGCATGCAGGTTTTATAAAGATTCGAAGAAGAGATTTGCATATTTTTCAGAAGCAGACAAGCAAAACTTTCTATCTTCTGTCTTATTTCTTCTATTTCTCACCTTAGGTACTTTCTTCGCATGCCAGAGTAATTCAACACATTTTCAGAATCTGTTCATCTGGGTTTTCATATTTCAGCATTTGCAACAAGACCCACTTCTTAGATTTTTTTGAGAAAATTGCCCCGTAGCCTTCATTCTGAAGCTCTGAGCCTTTTTCCGAGAATCTCTTTGCATGTGGGCTTGAAACACATTTTTTCAAAATCCGGCTATCTGGGTTTGTTCAGAATTTAGTTGTGCACAAAACCCATGTTCCAAAACTTCTTCAAAAATTTCTTCTGTCAGAAGCTATTTTTAGCCTTGTTCAGAGTTTTTCAGAAAGTTCTTCAAGCATATTCGACTTTACAGTCAAAATTCACCATTTTCAAAATGTAGTTCAATCTCATTGATTACAAGGTGAAATCAGACCTTACACATAATTTCACAAAGACTTCAGATACGGACCTAAATCATGTTTATCCAGTGGTCAATCTGAGCAGTTTAGAAGGTGTTAGCAGCAATTTGATGAGGAATCTTGAGCGTTCCAGGGTTGCTGCAGCGCGTCCATTCCTGTTTCTATCTTCGATCTTGAGTTCGTACTTGCTTGCATTAAGCATTATGACTCGTCTTCATGACAGATTAGATCGGTTGATGGAAGAGTGGTTTGCAGTCTCAAGCCGAAGGACATAGAGAAATGTTTTGCTATTCCTCCTCGCTCAGATAACTTTACTGTTGATCTTGAAGCTTGTGAGAAGATATGGGATGCTGATCATCAACGTTCACAGAGAAAAGTTGCTCAGAAATGGTTGACAATTCAGAAAACTAACTTGCCTAAGAAGGTTGGTCGTGGTGAATTTAAAGGAGAAGTTGATGTTTTGATCACCTTACTCAATCGAGTTACCGGCCAGTCAGATGCTAACACTTTCCGTCCATGGATGTTCTACTTGATTACCAGAATCCTTGATGGCACAGAGCGTTTTGACTGGGCTATGTTAATTAGTGATTGCTTACATCAGCAGATTTCTAACTTTCTCAAGCATCACGAGTTTCATATGATATCTTATTTGGTCTACTTGGTGGCATTTCAAGGTAGTTTCAGACTTCTTAAAACCAATGGTACTCTCGGTGTTCAGCGTATTCATGAGTATTATCCACAGCTAGAGTTTTCTCAGTCTGAGCAGGACTTCTGAGTAGTGAATGATCACTTTGCCATGAGAACCGTGAGGGATCTTGATGATGAGATGCACATTCGTATTTCAGCCGAGGCCAAATCAGCAATGGAGACTTGGGCAGATTGGTTCATACAGTTTCCTACTTTCACATACCTCCGAGTTTATGGTTATGTTGGAGAGCCCCTGATGTTGC
This sequence comes from Sequoia sempervirens, assembly GCA_007258455.2. Lineage (NCBI taxonomy): Eukaryota > Viridiplantae > Streptophyta > Pinopsida > Cupressales > Cupressaceae > Sequoia > Sequoia sempervirens. The sequence continues at coordinate 55,425 of VDFB02325105.1, read as the reverse complement.
CAAGATATCCGTCAGACAAGATTGTCTTTATGGAGTTTCTCAGGCAAATGCAGCACGTTCACTTCTTTCTTCGTAGTCGTCATAAGGCTGTGGCAAATTTTCCATTCTCATTGGGAATTTTCACATGTGATGCAGCAACAGATGCCAGGCGTATGTCTACTAAGATAGAAAGGTTCAAATTCAAGCCTTATACTGAGAGGCGTTCCTATGATCGTCTTGGACATTATGCAAATCGGTTAGAGCGAAGGATTGCACATACGCCAGCACTTGAAGATTTCTGGGCAAATTGTGAAGATGAATTCGAAGTTCGTCGTCGTCATTATTGTAGACTCATTGTTGGACAACTCTCTGATTACTTGTTAGAAGATGTTGATGGTTTGTCGGATGATGATGGAGAAGTTCTTCTCAATTCTTATGTTAAGGATCAAGTTGCTAGGCAGCCACTTCGCTCACCTGATTGGTATTCTAAGGAGAATACTTCTATTGAAGAGGTTTCTAGATCAGTTATTAAGACTAGCAAGTTATTCTTGGAGAGCAAACGAACACGGAAGTCAGTTCCTATAGCAGAGCCGCCAAAGGATTTCTCGTCATTGCCTTCTACTTCTAGAGCAAAACCCAGAATTAAAGCTATTATCATACCTCCTGAAGGGGTTAAACTCAGTGGAAACACAGGGAAAAGAGCTACTGGTAAAAGGAAGCAGAAACAGATTGAGAGTGTTCCTGAGATTCTAGTAGAGACATTTATTCAAATCGAGCCTCACGTTTCACTTCCTAGTTCACCTCACATTCCGCCTATTGATATAGATTCTGAGCATGAGCCACAAATTCAAGCAGGATCGGAGACAACTGAAACACCACAGGTTGATACATCAGGGACAGTCTCTCCGCGAATTGAAAATATTGTTCAGTCTTGTTGGCTCGAAAAGTCTTTGGGAAAACAAAGGCGTGAACCGTCATACAACCTTGATTTGTCTGAGTTTGGTGAGCCTTATCAGAAGAGATCAAACAAGAAGATTAAGAAGCAAGTGCACATCGAAAAGACCCCTGAATCAGAGATTGTGATAGAAGTTGCAGTGCCTCCAGAGGGTAAAAGCTTGGATGAGGTCAAAGTGGGTGACTTTACATTCACTAAGGCAAATCTTGACAGGACTACACGAGAGACAGATGTAGCTCTTCTTAAGATTGTTACCAATAATCTTGAAGAGCGTATCACGAAGGATGGAGAAGATAAGGCTTTACTCAAAACTAAAATTAGTCAACTTCGTCAATACATTTCTGATCTTGTTCATGGGAATCCAAATAGAGCACCTGTTCTTCCTCAACACACACCTATAGAGAAACAAAAATTGGATCAGTTAGTCAGCCATGGCAGACTTTTGGATGATTGGATTGACAGTTTAGTTGTTGCTAGTAAAACTCTTCTTGCAGATTTGTATCAGTTGAGGAGTGAGGCACACAGACTCCGTCAGGGTATTCAGTTGCTGGATATTGTAGTTGCAGAGAGTTTGGCAAAGGATCGTGTTCTGGTATCTCAGTTATTAGTTGCATGCGGTGCTTTGGAGATGATCGAAGATCAAGAGAAAGTCTTCACTTGGAGAGAGCAGCACCTTCTCAGAACAAAAATATGTGAGAAGATCTCTTCCAAATTGTTTTCACTGAAGGATGACGTAGTTGGAGTGCTTGCACTTGTCAGTGGCTTCGTTGTTCAAATTCCGTGTCATTATCTTCTCGAAGATGGCACGTATGTGGAGTTGGAAAAAGTTCAAACAGGATTCGGGAAGCTGATTTATGACAGCCTTGAAGGTGAACCTAGGGCGCCAAAATTAGAGAATGTTTCAGTAATTGCAACCAGTTTGAGAAAGGCGACTGAAGAATGCAAAGATGGTGTGCACACAATTATTGAAAGTGGCAGAGAACTAAAGAAACAGACTGTTATTTTTAGCAGCATCAAAGTTCCAGATGACGGAGAGATTGATGAGTTCTTGGTTGAAGTGTTAGACCGAGTTGACATGGAGTGATCTGTTAGTTAGAACGTGCAGTTAATTTCTAGGGTTGAGTCCTGAGCAGCAGTTAACTTGACTTCCAGTCTTCAGTTCACTTGCTGACTTAACACATGCTTATCTCATCCTCGGAGTTATCAACACAGGAGTTAGGGTTAGGGTTTCCAGTTAACTGAAGGTAGTGGCCAGTTAACTTTGCTTTAAATAAGGGCGTGCATGCTTGCACATTGTCCAATTAGGTTATTTGTACCAGTTAAACTGAGGGTAGTTTCCAGTTAACTGTATAGTTTACTTCATTAGGGTTAGGGATAACTTGCATGCATTGCAAGAACTATAGTGAACTCAAGGTGATTTTAGGGTTCCCTACACCTTGATGTATATAAATAAGAGCTTTTGCTCATTTGTAATTAACTTTTTCTTGAGAGAGAAATATATGTTTGCGCCTACCTTGCCCTCAATATTGCTCTTTTGGTATTTGTTCATGTGTCTTCGCTATTACGATTAAGTGTTATGCCACATAGGGTTTCATGCAATTGTAATGGTGGATTCTTTCTGTTTTGTGAATCTTTTATCATTATAATCAAGTGTTATGCCACATAGGGTTTCGTGAGATTGTGATGATAAATCTGTTTTGTGTAATTTACCATTGTGATCAATCGTTATGCCACATAGGGTTTCGTGAGGTTGTGATGATAAAGGTTGTTTTGTGAAGACTTTACTATTTCGATCAAGTGTTATGCCACACAGGGTTCCATAAGGTTGTCTTGGTAAATTCTTAAATCTGTTTTGTGCCCAATAAGCTTGTTTAGGTTGAGATGATAGTTGTGCCACCTTGCCTTCAAGTAGAGAATCTAAACTCGTTTATCGTCCAATAGTCAATCCCTGCTCCATTTCCTCATGCTCTATTTTCTTGAGGAAACTGGATAGATTTAAAGTAGTTAGCTTAGTTGTAGTTACTGATTTGCGAAACCAGAAAATCCTTAGTTGCAACGTTCTTGGTTTTCTTAACCTTGTGCCTTTTCTAGCTGAGAACAAAAAGATAGGACTTAGATTACGTTTCTTTTCCATGCATTCCAGCACAACGAGGGAGCTTCCCCTCCTAATTTGAAGAGCACTCATTGCGTAGTGTAGATAGCTATCCGTACAAACCTGCACTCCAGAGGTGTTAGATTTGATGCCAACAGTTTTCTGGTGCCCACCATGGGGCACGAGGCAAGAAAACTTCAAGAAAAGCTAAACGCTTTTATTTCACGGGATAGACACTCTGGCATCCGATTGCATGATCCACACAGAAGCAATGGATGATAACAACAACAATGCTGACAGGCGACGTCCACTCCCATTACCTTGGGGTAATAACATTGGACCTTTGGCTTTTGAAGTAAATCATGAGTTACCTAAAGGGTCAAGGAAGCGTTTTCCTCGGTTTCACGGCGATGGAACTCAACACTCGGAGGACCATTTTTCTGCGTTCACAACGGCTTGCGTTGTCTTGCACGTGGAGCATGAAGACATCGCGGTGCGTCTCTTTGTCGAGACTCTTGTGGGAAATGCGGCCGATTGGTTCAATCACCTAGCGCCAGGCAGTATCACAAGTTGGGCAACTATGAGCGAGAAGTTTTTGGCGAGATTGAAGCCCGTTGAAGACAATCATATGTTGTTTTTCCAGCTCACAAATTCAAAGATGGAGCACAAAGAACACATGAGAGATTTTGTGGCAAGATTTAATCGTCTTGTTACAAGAGTTTCTTCTACATTCGATCCATCACCGGAGATTCTAATAAGCTGTTTCATTAATGCTCTTCCATCAGAGATAGCCTTCTTTCTCAAGATGGCTAAAGCGACAGAGTTGAAGAGTGCACAAGAACACGCCATTGAGTTGGAGGATAATATGATAACTTCTGGCTTGATGAAAATAGATTATATCAGATCTCCAGTTCAGCAACCGTACCAGCCAAAGAGAGACAATCTTCAGCCACGGTTGCCAACATCTCCACTAAGATCAATGATTGAGGCTGCACATAGTGTAGTATTTTGTCCTTTCCATGACACTGATGAACATACCGGATCCACATGTCTAGAGAACCTGAGAATGATCCAAATCATGGGATACACTGAAGCTGCTCCCAGTTCTAGTTTTGTACCAATACCAATTTCGAAGGTTGTTTTACCACAAACGGACAACTTCGATGGCGACTCCGCAGCGGGATACTTTGATGAAGAACCCGTAAATCAAGAAGAAGAAGAAGAATACCGTTCGTACGCTCCTCCTGTGTTTACACATGCTCAGCATTTCAAAGCACAGAAAGAAGAAGAAAGGTAGAAATCAAACGAAGAGGGTGAAGAAGTGCCTTTCACTTCAAAACCCAAACCTTCACGTGAGATTACTATGCCAGTTGCTCAAGAGACGTCTTCAGCAAATTTTGACATTGTAGCTTCCATGATGAAGACCAAGGTACAAATCTCGCAACTGGAATATCTTCAAGACCATCCAGAACAATTAGATCAAATTCTCAAGGTTGCAAAGAAACAGGTAGTGCTCAAGTCATCTATTCCAACAGGAGCAAAGCCTAAAACAGGTCCTGGTAATTGTACGACTCTGTTAGAGATAAAAGTTGAAGACCAGAACGTTGCTTGTTCTAAAAAGAGACTGACAGAGGAGACAAAGTCATGGACAATACAGTTTGATGGAGATTGTTCAGATACATTTTTAGAAGCAGGGGAATTGATCATATCCCCTAAAGGACAATTGCACCCATCTGTGCAATTGGAGTTAACTAAAACTGAAAAAGAGGTGCTTTTGCAAGGCCTCAAAGATGCCGAAGACATGGGAATTAAACTCCTATGTGTTAAAGGTGATGCAGAGCTGATCGATGAGCTGGTCAAAGGATATTATCAGATTAGAAAGGATCACCTACGGCATTACAGAAATCGAGTTTGGAACTCGATTGACTGGTTTGAAGAATTCAACATCCCAAGGATGGACAACAATAGAACTAATACCTTCGGGGTATTAGATTTCCCATTTGCATCATATTCTAACTTTTCGCAGAGTACTTGTGCATGGATATATGAATACCCGAGAATCTTCATTCCAGAAGGATTGCCTCCTACAATTCCCATCAGAAGAGAAGTCAAGCCTTTCAGGCAGAAACGACATTGGTGGGAGGCTCTTTCTGCTGCCATGCAGCAGACAATATCCAAAGCACTTCATCTCTTCGGGGATGGAGTTAATATTTTGTAAGTACTTTTTATGCTTTATCGTTATGTTGTTTTGTTTTTCCCCGTTCTGTAATGTTATGTTGTGTTTTAGGTGATTTTAAGTAGTCTTGTTTTAGGTTTTTTTTTTTAGGTTAAGTTTTAGGAAATTTAATGTTTTAGGTGATTAGGTGAGTCCTAACTCCATATACCCAACTTATAAGTCACTGGTCTACGAAACACTGAGATTCTAGGGATCTCCTATGCCGTAAGTATCCGACATGGTCACCAGACGGAGCCTAATGTTGTACCCAAAACCAAAATTTTTGCTTCACTAAGGCATTTTGCTTAATTGAGTCTAAATCTTGTTAAAGTGATGTCAGAAGGTCGTTTTTGGGCTTTTTAAATATGGAGTTGGTGTTAGTGTCATGTCAGTCTGTTACTGAAGAGATTTAAGGAAAATGAAAATCTGAAGGAAAAACATCAAAATTTTCTCTCTGGAGAAGGGAGCACATTTTGAAATAGGTGCCCTATCTTTTAGGGGCTCAGATCCTATTTTTAGGGTTTGTCACCTCCAGCAGATATTTGTCCGGCATCACGTCAGCTTCGCAGTGAGCTATCAAGCCTATCAAACGGACCTATTTTGTTCGAGTTACGGAAGATACAGTGCAAATCAAGGCGAAAGCAAGAATTGGCTAACACTAGAGAAAAGCGCAGCTTTTGGAAATGGCGCCCATCTTTTTGAGGTGCCAAATGAAGGTTTTTGGCTAAATGCCATCCAAGATGTTTGTCTCACTTTTGTTTGAACTTCGCGACGCATCCGTCAGTGGGTGAATCTGAGTTGCTGAAACACTTGAACTGGAGGCCAAACGTTGGGTCAAATCTTAGTCAAAGTATCAGAGGAAAAAGCAAAAGAGCACATTTTGAGAAAGGCGCCCAAGCTTTTCAAGCCTTTAATGCTTTCTTTCTGATGATTTCAGATGCCTAATGTGTCTGTGTTACGTTCAGCTTTCCGTTGCCTGTCTCCGTCAGTTCAGAAGATGTCTCATCAGCTCGCAGTGGGAGTTTTTATATTATTTTTGTCGTTTCCAGAAATGGCTAAGTCTGGAATGAAAAGAGCAACTTTTGAAAGGGGCGCTCTTGTTTTTCACCCCTCAGATGACGTTTTCTGGGGAAATGTGCCTTTGCAGCTATCGTGCAGAACGAGCTTAGCTTCGCAATGAACCTGAGTTCTAGTCCTGAAAGTTGATAAAACAGAAGTTATGAAGGATTTTGTTTTTCCCTTCGTACGGAATGCAGAAGTCAAAATTTGACTAAGTCTGAGAAAAAGCGCAGCTTTTCAAAAAGGCGCTTGGATTTTTGAGCCTTCAGATGTCAGTTTTATGACGTATAGTCTCAAGATATCTTTTGATCAGTTTTTACTCAGCTCCACAATGCACCTGTCAGCCAGCCAATCGGAGGAGTCAGTCAACCAGTGTCAGAGGATGAACAGAGGTCCCGGCAGAGGTTTTAGCCTAAATTTTCATGAAATTTGGCTAAGTCTGGAATTCGTTTGAGAGTTCAAATTTGAATTTTCGAAAGAGAGTTGAATGGACGCCTTAACTGGGGTTCTGACTATAGTTAGACTGAACGATTTCTGGGTTGTCATCTTCAGTTCGTTTATTGGCATGTGGAGTGATCTTTCAGTTTGCATGTCGATTTAACTGGTTTGCATGTTCAATTAACTACCTTGCATGTTGAGTTAACTTCATTGCATGTTAAGTTTAATTGAAGTTTATTACTGAATGTCAACTGAAGTTTGCATGCATGGCGATTTTGGTCAAAATTGTGAAGATTTTAGTGAAGATGGCGCTTCATCAAATGTCAACTGAAGTTCCAAAGTGACGAATTGAAGCATGAAGCATTTTTAGTGAAGTATGGCGAATTTGAAGTTGATAACTTCACTCATGAAAAGGGTCGCTATATTTAGTGTTTGAAAAATGAAGCAAGATAATAGTGAAGATGGCGCACTTTTCAAGGTTATAGCAACTTTAGTTTGAAAAAGGTTGCTATTTTTAGATTATAATTGATTAAAGCATGAAGTTGGGGCATTCTTGAAAGGCCAACTGAAGTTCCAAAAGGGTCACTATTTTTAGCATATTTATTGCATGAAGATGGCGAATCCTTCATCTTATTCTTGATTGTTAACTGAAGTTATCAAAAGGCACGCCTTGGTTCAAGTTTGTGAAGATAAAGCAAGGTTGAAGATGGTGAATTCTTTATCTCAATCAAAATTGTTAAATGAAGTTATCAAAAGGGTTGCTTTAGGTCAAGTTGATGAATCCAAAGCAAATGTGAAGGATGGCGAACTTGATAAAGATGCTAACTGAAGCTAAAGTCGCATGGTTAAGTTTAACTGAAGACTTGAAAGGCAAACCCTAAAGCACATCCACTTATTGAGCTTGTTCGAGTTCCAGTTAACTATTATGCGATCCAATAAGAAGCTAAGCGCCATTTTTAATGCATGCTTTATTTAGTACAAATTTCTCATGATTAAATTCTATATATTTCAAAGATGGCGTCCATTATTGCATCATCTTTTGCTCTGAAAGCTTGTATTCTTTTGAGCGACCAGCAAGCTTAAGGTGATTCAGGTGTCCGTTTTCAGCGTTCTTCGAAGCTACGAGCTCAGATTCTTCAGAAGAAGTCAATTCTAGACTTTATTTTCACTTTGCATGCAGGTTTTATAAAGATTCGAAGAAGAGATTTGCAGATTTTTCAGAAGCAGACAAGCAAAACTTTCTATCTTCTATCTTATTTCTTCTATTTCTCACCTTAGGTACTTTCTTCGCATGCCAGAGTAATTCAACACATTTTCAGAATCTGTTCATCTGGGTTTTCATATTTCAGCGTTTGCAACAAGACCCACTTCTTAGATTTTTTCGAGAAAATCGCCCCGTAGCCTTCATTCTGAAGCTCTGAGCCTTTTTCCGAGAATCTCTTTGCATGTGGGCTTGAATCACATTTTTTCCAAAATCCAGCTATCTGGGTTTGTTCTGAATTCAGTTGTGCACAAAACCCATGTTCCAGAATTTCTTCGAAAATTTCTCCTGTCAGAAGCTAATTTTAGCCTTGTTCAGAGTTTTTCAGAAAGTTCTTCAAGCATATTCGACTTTACAGTCAAAAGTCACCATTTTCAAAATGCAGTTCAATCTCATTGATTACAAGGTGAAATCAGTCCTTACACATAATTTCACCAAGACTTCAGATACGGACCTAAATCATGTTTATCCAGTGGTCAATCTAAGCAGTTTAGAAGGTGTTAGCAGCAATTTGATGAGGAATCTTGAGCGTTCCGGGTTGCTGGCAGCGGCATCCATTCCTGTTTCTATCTTCGATCTTGAGTTCGTACTTGCTTGCATTAAGCATTATGACTCGTCTTCACGACAGATCAGATCGGTTGATGGAAGAGTGGTTTGCAGTCTCAAGCCGAAGGACATAGAAAGATGTTTTGCTATTTCTCCTCGCTCAGATAACTTTACTGTTGATCTTGAAGCTTGTGAGAAGATATGGGATGCTGATCATCAACGTTCACAGAGAAAGGTTGCTCAGAAATGGTTGACAATTCAGAAAACTAACTTGCCTAAGAAGGTTGGTCGTGGTGAATTTAAAGGAGAAGTTGCTGTTTTGATCACCTTACTCAATCGAGTTACCGGCCAGTCAGATGCTAATACTTTCCGTCCATGGATGTTCTACCTGATTACCAGAATCCTTGATGGCACAGAGCGTTTTGACTGGGCTATGTTAATTAGTGATTGCTTACATCAGCAAATTTCTAACTTTCTCAAGCATCACGAGTTTCATATGATATCTTATTTGGTCTATTTGGTGGCATTTCAAGGTAGTTTCAGACTTCTTAAAACCAATGGTACTCTCGGTGTTCAGCGTATTCATGAGTATTATCCACAGCTAGAGTTTTCTCAGTCTAAGCAGGACTTCCGAGTGGTGAATGATCACTTTGCCATGAGAACCGTGAGGGATCTTGATGATGAGATGCACATTCGTATTTCAGCCGAGGCCAAATCAGCAATGGAGACTTGGGCAGATTGGTTCATACAGTTTCCTACTTTCACATACCTCCGAGTTTATGGTTATGTTGGAGAGCCCCTGATGTTGCCAAGATATCCGTCAGACAAGATTGTCTTTATGGAGTTTCTCAGGCAAATGCAGCACGTTCACTTCTTTCTTCGTAGTCGTCATAAGGCTGTGGCAAATTTTCCATTCTCATTGGGAATTTTCACATGTGATGCAGCAACAGATGCCAGGCGTATGTCTACTGAGATAGAAAGGTTCAAATTCAAGCCTTATACTGAGAGGCGTTCCTATGATCCTCTTGGACATTATGCAAATCGGTTAGAGCGAGGGATTGCACATACGCCAGCACTTGAAGATTTCTGGGCAAATTGTGAAGATGAATTCGAGGTTCGTCGTCGTCACTATTGTAGACTCACTGTTGGACAGCTCTCTGATTACTTGTCAGAAGATGTTGATGGTTTGTCGGATGATGATGGAGAAGTTCTTCTCAATTCTTATGTTAAGGATCAAGTTGCTAGGTAGCCACTTCGCTCACCTGATTGGTATGCTAAGGAGAATACTTCTATTGAAGAGGTTTCTAGATCAGTTATTAAGACTAGCAAGTTATTCTTGGAGAGTAAACGGACACGGAAGTCAGTTCCTGTAGCAGAGCCGCCAAAGGATTTCTCGTCATTGCCTTCTACTTCTAGAGCAAAACCCAGAGTTAAAGCTATTATCATACCTCCTGGAAGGGGTTAGACTCAGTGGAAACACAGGGAAGAGAGCTACTGGTAAAAGGAAGCAGAAACAGATTGAGAGTGTTCCTGAGATTCCAGTAGAGACATTTATTCAAACTGAGCCTCACGTTTCACTTCCTAGTTCACCTCACGTTCCGCCTATTGATATAGATTCTGAGCCTGTTCAAGCAACCGAAACACCACAGGTTGATACATCAGGGACAGTCTCTCCGCGAATTGAAAATATTGTTCAGTCTTGTTGGCTCGAAAAGTTTTGGGAAGACAAAGGCGTGAACCGTCATACAACCTTGATTTGTCTTGGTGAGCCCTATCAGAAGAGATCAAACAAGAAGATTAAGAAGCAAGTGCACATCGAAAAGACCCCTGAATCAGAGATTGTGATAGAAGTTGCAGTGCCTCCAGAAGGTAAAAGCTTGGATGAGGTCGAAGTGGGTGACTTTACATTCACTAAGGCAAATCTTGGCAGGACTACACGAGAGACAGATGTAGCTCTTCTTAAGATTGTTACCAATAATCTTGAAGAGCGTATCACGAAGGATGGAGAAGATAAGGCTTTAATCAAAACTGAAATTAGTCAACTTCGTCAATACATTTCTGATCTTGTTCATGGGAATCCAAATAGAGCACCTGTTCTTCCTCAACACACACCTGCAGAGAAACAAAAATTGGATCAGTTAGTCAGCCATGGCAGACTTTTGGATGATTGGATTGACAGTTTAGTTGCTGCTGGTAAAACTCTTCTTGCAGATTTGTATCAGTTGAGGAGTGAGGCACACAGACTCCGTCAGGGTATTCAGTTGTTGGATATTGCAGTTGCAGAGAGTTTGGCAAAGGATCGTGTTCTGGTATCTCAGTTATCAGTTGCATGCGATGCTTTGGAGATGATCGAAGATCAAGAGAAAGTCTTCACTTGGAGAGAGCAGCACCTTCTCAGAACAGAAATATGTGAGAAGATCTCTTCCAAATTGTTTTCACTGAAGGATGACGTAGTTGGAGTGCTTGCACTTGTCAGTGGCTTCGTTGTTCAAATTCCGTGTCATTATCTTCTCGAAGATGGCACGTATGTGGAGTTGGAAAAAGTTCAAACAGGATTCGGGAAGCTGATTTATGACAGCCTTGAAGGTGAACCTAGGGCGCCAAAATTAGAGAATGTTTCAGTAATTGCAGCCAATTTGAGAAAGGCGACTGAAGAATGCAAAGATGGTGTGCACACAATTATTGAAAGTGGCAGAGAACTAAAGAAACAGACTGTTATTTTTAGCAGCATCAAAGTGCCAGATGACGGAGAGATCGATGAGTTCTTGGTCGAAGTGTTAGACCGAGTTGACATGGAGTGATCTGTCAGTTAGAACGTGCAGTTAATTTCTAGGGTTGAGTCCTGAGCAGCAGTTAACTTGACTTCCAGTCTTCAGTTCACTTGCTGACTTAACACATGCTTATCTCATCCTCGGAGTTATCAACACAGGAGTTAGGGTTAGGGTTTCCAGTTAACTGAAGGTAGTGGCCAGTTAACTTTGCTTTAAATAAGGACGTGCATGCTTGCACATTGTCCAATTAGGTTATTTGTACCAGTTAAACTGAGGGTAGTTGCCCAGTTAACTGTATAGTTTACTTCATTAGGGTTAGGGCGCATAACTTGCATGCATTGCAAGACGTAGTGAACTCAAGGTGATTTTAGGGTTACCTACCTTGATGTATATAAATAAGAGCTTTTGCTCATTTGTAAATAACTTTTGCTTGAGAGAAGAAATATATCTGCGCCTACCTTGCCCTCAATATTGCTCTTTATGGTATTTGTTCATGTGTCTTCATTATTGCAATTGATTGTTATGCCACATAGGGTTTCGAAAGATTGTAATGCTGGATTCTTCCATAGTTTAGAGAAATCTGTCTTGTGAATCTTTTATTGTTATGATCGAACGTTATGCCACACAGGGTTTCGTAAGATTGTCATGATAAAACCGTTTTGTGAAGTATTTACTATGCTGATCGAGTGTTATGCCACACAGGGTTTCATAAAGTTTTCATGGTGAATCTTCTCTTAGATTAGGAAAATCTGTTTTGTGAAACTTTTATCATTACGATTGAGTGTTATGCCACATAGGGTTTCATAGAGATTTTGATGATAAAAGTTGTTTGTGAGTCTTTACTATGCTGATTGAGTGTTATGCCACATAGGGTTTCATAAGATTATCATAGCAAATTCTCAAATCTGTTTTGTGCTTAATAAACTTGTTCAGATTGAGATGATAGTTGCGCCACCTTGCCTAACAAATTTGTAAAATTTCGAGATAAGCTTGGTGTACTTAGCAGAATGAACATTAAGGGAGGATATTAAAGTAATGTTTTATATTGTAATGGTCAATTAGTTTTTAGGATAGACTTTAGGGATCTCCTTTAATAAAGTCATGTTGAATTTAGATATTTTATCCTATGAGTTTTTATCCTTATCCTATGTGGATAAGATATTTCTCATTCGTATCCTCTGTGGATAGTATTTACGCCAACAGTTTTATGAGTTGTCAATCTTATCCTATGAGTTGTTATCCTTATCCTTTGTGGATAAGATATTTGTCATCCTTATCCTCTGTGGATAAGATATTTGTAATCCTATATAAGGATGCTTTTGCTCCTTATTTCTCAATAGATTTTTATGCAATCTTGGTTAACTTTTTGTGTGTTGTTTTTGTCATAAAATTGAGACATAATGATAAACAAATACAACTCAATCACTATCAGGAAAAATTAAGGAAATTTACATAAGCATTTTGCAATCATTATAAATTATGATATATCACAAAAAATTATCTTTTCAAAGACCTAAGACCATGCATATTAAAGGATTCGTTTTCTATGTTAACCATGGGAGAAAAGTTTAAAATGAATGCTTTTTTATGATCCTTTGTTCATGAGCATTTTGAACTTTCAGTTTTAAAATCTCACCTCAAGATCTGGCCAATTCAACATCTCTTTTGCAAGTTCTCGTAGCACAACACGGTCCTTTGGAATTCTTCCTTCACAAACCTTTAGATATCACAGTACTAAACATTAGAACATACAATAATCCAAGTAAAGTATCATCCAAATTAAACTGCTTTGAAGCTCAATGATCTAACTATTATACACTTTAGGGTCTTACACATCAATATCAAAAGAAGAGGTGACGATATGATACTGTTCACTTTTTTAAGCTTGTATGAAGCATATCTAAGCATACATGACAAGAAATAATAAAAACAGCAAAGAAAGCATGCCCATATATGAGAAAGGTTAGACTTAGCAATGCTAAAAATGGCAAATAAAAACTAAAAGCCACATTTAAAATGGAAGCATTTAACATACATGCTACAATTATGAGCAACAATCCACAGATACTTTACAATCTATTTAATAAAACAAAGAATACTACAAAAGGAAAGTGCATATCTTAAAAATGTCGATAAGATTAAAAACTAACAAAAGAATTACACACACTCCTAAATAACAAGACCTGGAATAATACTTGTTTTGGTGAATCAAGATGAATTAACAATAAAATATCCACGTTACAACTACGTGAATTTGAAAACAGATAAAATGATTTTTGTTTTCTTTTTATTTAAGATAAAAAACATAAAAGAAATTACACCATAAGAAATAGTCTAGTACAAAGCATGACTAATAGACATGTTACAAGATTATGGGATTCCAACCAACTTTGGTTACACATTCAATATACCATATTCAACCAATCTACTACATTGAACAAAGCATAGAAGCAATAATCTGCAAAAAATCCCGATTAATCCCAATTTTTAAAAAATCTGCAGGCTGGACGATTTTTTCCCATTTCAAACTGCAAAATTGCCAAAAAATGCATTTAAAACCTGCAAAAAAATGCGAATAAAATCACACTGATTTTCGCGCGAATAAAAAAAAAAAAAACCATGAGGCCATAGCTTGTTGCTTACTATTATGCTTTGATAGATTTTTTCGAAGCATCCATAGCTTGTTCAAAAACACTTGTTTTAGGCTTTTAGCATAGCAGCAAGGCAGTGAACTGTTTGATAAAATGCGTTGGTAGACGTGTATGAAAAATGTGGTAGCATAGACAAGGCAATGTACTGTTTGAAAAAATGCCTCAAAGAAATGCGGTCTCATGGTGATGGAATTCCATGGCAAGCAAATGATTGTTATGGTATTCCATCACCATGAGACCACATTTCTTTGAGGCAATTTTTCAACCAATTCACTGCCTTGTCTATGATATTGCTTACTATTATGCTTTGCAAGATTTTTTCCAAGCATCCGTAGCTTGTTTGAAATCACCTGTTTTAGGCTTTTAGCCATAGCAGCAAGGCAGTGAACTGTTTGATAAAATGCTTTGGTAGACATGTATGAAAAATGTGGTAGCATAGACAAGGCAGTGAACTGGTTGAAAAAATCCCTCAAAGAAATGTGTTCTCATGGTGATGGAATGCCATGACGATCAAAAATCCCTCAAAGAAATGTGGTCTCATGGTGATGGAATGCCATGACGATCCCTCAAAGAAATGTGTTCTCATGGTGATGGAATGCCATGACGATCAAAAATCCCTCAAAGAAATGTGGTCTCATGGTGATGGAATGCCATGACGATCGTCATGGCATTCCATGTGGTCTCATGGTGATGGAATGCCATGACGAATGGCATTCCATCACCATGAGAACACATTTCTTTGAGGGAGTTTTTCAACTAGTTCACTGCCTTGTCTGATAGTTGGTAGATCACCCCTTATAATTGGTAGATCTTTTCTGATTGCTCTGTTCGTGGTTGTTGTTTTTAAATAAGTAAAAAAATTATCTTATATTGATTCACCTCCCCTCTCAGTATAAGTGTGTGTGCTCATCATAAAATGTTAGTCTCTGTTTTTAGTCAATAGTAAAGTGTTGATGTTGTGTTTAAATTAAGTTGCTTTCCTCCCGCCCCTCCTCCTCCCCACCATCTCCCCAAAAAAAAAAAAGAAGTTATTGTATAGTAGTGATATTAGAATATCTTGTCTACAGTTTGGTGTCTAGGATCAATTTAGCTTATTGTTAGGTTTAGTTTAGGTCTCAGGGAGCTCCCCCTCACAATTTGAAGAAAGGTTTATTTTCACAAACTATTTTGTTTTGTGTTGTCTTGCAAAAGGCAAATTATAACACTAATAAGTTAGTGTCTTATAAGGGGCATAGAAGGCCACGTGTGCCCCCATGCCTTTTTATTGATTTTTTAAATTGGCTATAACTTTTTTATTAATAAGGTGGGGATATTTGATCATCCCTAGGATGGTCAAGGGATGTCATAGGCATCTCTAATCATCTAGGGGATGACCAAATGCACCTAGGATGCCAAGAACATGGGGCTAGTGATTTCAGGATATGTACCCAACTTCCCCAAGGACAAAAGGTAGCCAATGGACATCCCCAATCATCCCTTGTCCTTAGAGAAACCAAGCACATGAGTGGGGAGAGGGACGCAAAGTGAAGAGCTGGAGACCATTCGCCATGTATCATAGCAAAAATATTGTCAATTTATACCACTAGGCAGTGAAACTAATTCTAAACGTCACTTCTAGTGTAACACTAGTTCACATATAAAATCTCTTATCAATTTTTTCCCCAATTTTTTGCACTTTTCCAAATGGGCATTTTGTCAAACAATTTGCATGAGTATATATAAGATAGGTTTTTGTTTGCAAAACTTTATGTTGTTTGATTTGCCAAGATATCACATGAACTTTTCAATGTTTTGACATTCATAACATAAATAAGAAATGACTGAAACAAAATGCAAATATTTGTCTTTGTACTAGGCTGGATACAATGAGCAGAATCTACATAAACTATGCACATAAAATCTGACCTCTACTCAGCGATGATGAAGTGTCATGAGGTTTTTGCTGCTGCTGAACAATACTCCAGGCTGGAAGTTGGTTTTCAGACCTTAGTTCCCAATTGCAGACCCTTGTCATGCACAACAGGAGTATTTGTAATCTTTCATGCCAACCAATGAACTTCCGCTACCAACAAGAACACCTCCACAACCCCACAACCTATGAAGAATGAAATCTGAGTCTTGCTTTATACTCCATAACTCCTCACACATGAGAAGACACTCCTGTAGCTTGCCTTGACCAGCATATAAATTCCAAGTCCACATCACACAAGATGTTTCGGATAAAAAGTTTGCAATTTGGTCTAATTCTCCAGATTGCACCAGCGACTTATTTCTCTATCTTTGCTCACGATGCCCCTAGTTTCAAATGCCCCTTTCCACAATCAAACTTCCAGCAAATACAATCGCCCCTAATATTAATCAAGGTGACTACTCAAGGAAGAGACACCAACCAAACACCAACCCAACACCATTTCATGAAGATTTGCAAATCACCGTACACACCAAAGGAAACTAACTCATGCCCTGACTATATCGACTTCAACAATACATCCTCATGCCTGGCTTCAGATTTAACTTCAACATATTTCCCCATATATTTGCATTCTTCTCATACAATTAATCAACAATAGCGTCAAAACTTCCACCTTAGATAATGAAATATCCAAGAACCTCACATCTAACTTCAAAATCAACGTGCAGCTAGGAATGAAAGATGGCGTTCATATGTGCAGCAATATAATTTATCAACGAATGCCAAAATCATCAAGAAACTACGGAAATTTGTGTCTGCAAGAGACTTCACAAATTTCAAACTCACTCGTTGAAGTGTAAATGCAAAACCTAAATGATTCTGCCTGTACCAACCAAGGTAGATAGTCTCACCACCAAAACTGATCTTCTCCAAGAGGGTTTTCGTCCTCCAAAAGGCTGAGATGAACTGAGTTCAATCTCTCAAACCACAAGGGCTTCACCAAAAAAAAATAATAATTACCTGCTTAATCCAAAGAGCTCTCCATATCTCCTTTTATAAGTTTCCTAGAGAACTTTTCGGAAAACTCAATATAAAATCACTTTATTAATTAAATAAGCCTTATATCCCTGAAAAGTGATTTATTTCATTATTTAATTATTCTCAGCACATAAAGCCACTTTATCAACATCCCAATATTTAAATCTTTCCATCCCGGTTCCAACGAGCTATAACACTAAGGTGTTTTTTAAATAATTTAAATAATATTAAGCAACTTTAGTAATTAATTAAAATAAAGCCATTCATGCACCCAAGTTGCGGATTGTTGAAAACCATTAAGATAGAAAACTCACTGCACAGGAGTGATACTGATGATGAATATTGAGAATCAAGCTCGACCGGGTGACTTACTATAAATAGATGCACTCTCTAAGAATCTTGGAAAACACGCCAAATGCCAAACATAACTTTGGAAAGTCTCATGCAGGTCCTCTAGACCATCTGAGCTCACTAGTAACATCAAATAACTCTTTTGATAAGGCTGACACACACCCAGAAGGTCAGTGCCAACTGCAATGCAAGAGAACCCAAAAATGGGGACATTACATCATACACCATAGAATAGATTTACTTCTCAAGACTACATCAATCAGTTTTTTGGATATTTACGGAGAGGTGCAGAAATTGAAATAGTAAGCACCTTTGTCCAAGGTAAAGTAAGTGAGATGGTCTAGGGTAGAGAGAGTAGTCAACTAGGTTCCAAAATTACAAAGGAGTAGTTGATAGTTATGAATTACTCCAAGATATAATCCATAAGTTGGATTTCACAAACTTGTTGAAATTGAAAAAGATGAACATGTCTTGTCATAGGAATTTGCTTTTAATGTACACAAATTGCAAGATGATGCTTTTCAACCTCACAAATGCCAAAAGTAGGACAGCAGGAATCAAAGAATAGCAAGTAACAAACCAAATCAGCAGTGCTGAAATGACTCCAGAAACCAAATGTCTATAACTACTACTAGAATTGAACCTAGGAAGAGAGAATGTAACCCAAGTTCATAACCCTAGACAAGCCAATATATACAAACAATCTTGTGGGAAGAAATATTTCAAGAAAGAGAGTTTCAAAAAAAAACCAAGGCTCTAGTTTGCATTAGAGTTTAAGTGTAAAACAGTGACAAGAATCTTCATCAATTATAGAAAAGGGCCAATACAAAGATTGTCGGATCCGTAAGGACCTAGAAAACAAATCTTCAACAAACAGCCAAGAAAAACATCAAAAACATAGCTGAAGTGGAAACCATTTTGCACCATAGCAAAACTACCAGGTACAACAAGGTAGCAGTTGTATCATTGGTAGGGTGGTTTTACATGTGCCATGGCACTTTCATTTGTGAAATGGCAGTTACGCATGTGTGTAATTTGAACATGATGCGCATGGCAATTTAAGCCATTTTGAACAAGAAGAAGCACAACTGCAGGAAATGGTATCTCTTCAAGTTATTTGGCATTTGGAGGTCCTTCAATGCACAAAAGGACACATCTATCATTAATAGTTGTAACAAGTAAAATCTTAGTTGTAAGACAAGTATGAAGAGAAAAAAATGAATTGTGGTTGGTTTCTAGTGTAGGAGTTAATGGTGACATCTCAACACCCCCAAGAACAGTTGCTAGATCAAAATAACTTCCACAAGAGAGAAAATGGCAAGAATAACTTGCCATGATAATGGATGCAATATTACGAGATTGAATATGCAAATGTACATGAGAGGCCTTGCTTATAAAGGAAAGGTGAGAGATAGGATTAGACAAGATCATGACAAGTGTCTTAATCCTATCACATGAGACAACTAACATATAACAACCTAGGATAAGATAAGATCTAGAAATGTGTAACATGCCCTTTGTTCTACATAGTAACTTTCCTAAGTTTTACCCTCAAGTAAATAGTTTAAGCATCTAACCATTATGATCAATAAATTTTTTCTTTCAAAACTATTAAGATAGCATGCACATTTGAAATAAATATCTTTCCAAACTTTTCCATTGCATTAAATCAAAGTATTACAACTTTTCAAAGTAATGATTACATAGTACATGATAACATGATATCATTTCTCTTTTACAATCTTTCCATAGAAATGGATACAAAATACACAAACAAGACTCTGTAGAGTTATTGGCAATAGATGTACAAATAGTCTTGGAAATCCTCCTTCAAATCTTGGTCGCCTACTGATGAGAAGTATCACTCAAGCGCTTTTCCGTCAACCTTGGACTAACTGTAGTCCCCTGCACATCTATCAATCTGATAGATGGCCCTACCCTTCGACGAAGAGTTTGGTTTGATAACCTCATAATAAAAATTGACCTTTCCCGAGCATGGTGTTGTGTCCTACATATTTAGATCTATCACACAGTGGCTACAACCTACACATATGACATTTCTCTACCTAGTATGTAAACCTGGATCACAGTGAATGACAGTGTAAACAATGGCAACTTACACTACTTTGGCCAAAGTATTCATCACCCAAGATTTAGAGTAAGCGTCATAAAACTTCACCCACCTTCCCAGCGAGATTTATATTGACCATTCATACCTATGCATATGATATTCCCTTACGCCATGGAGTAACCTTAACCCCAAGAATAACCTATAACCTCTATGTTAAATTATGATACTTCTATAAGCAAATCAAATTGACTCTAGGTCTTAACTTGGTTAACCATTAGCTACGTAAGCTATTTCCCAAATATAGTACTTATCCCCTCTATAACCACCTATTCCTTAATATGGAATATGTACCAACACTTCAAACAAAATAGTTCCTTACTCTAAGTATATCGAGCAATCTTTCACTTGCACATAAGACTAAAATAACTTTTCCCTAAAAAGCAATTGATCTATTTTTCCAAACAAGACAAGCAAAGACACACAATCTTTTCAAACATAAAAAGTACAAGAGAATAGAAATCAACATGCCTATTTACGCAATGCTCCAATTGATCGAACTGGATTCATTTCTCAGCTTTCCTTAAATCAATATGCACTACCCCAAATAAACCTTCTCCCTCTTCACTAATTCTCACTCTCAAATTACTCACAACTCTCAAACTCCCTCAACTCAAAAAATTAGATAAAAACAACTTAGAAATATCATAGAAAGAATGCAGATATATGCATCCCCAAATGAGGTAGATAGCTCTTCTATTTATACACAAAAATCAGCAACTAAAGGCTCGAAACAAGGTATTGGAAATAACACTTCTCAGCTCAATTGGTTCAACTCAGCATGGTAAAGAAAAGGTGGCAGCCAGAATTGATGCACAGGAAACACATACATAGCCATGGTGAATGAGTCGCACTTTTCAAATGAACAACAAGTAAGACAATCAGAAAAGCAAGGTATTTGTCTTCTACAGGTCGACTTACATAGACAGCTGCACACAAGACTATTTCCACATATTTCAAATGCTTCTCATTCTAGAAATTCATATTGAAAATAGACTTCTAACCGATTCATCTTATAATATTCCCAAGTTGGCGCCACATTGTGCCATTCGCACCTTGTTTTGACTTGGTCGACTTCATCCTACACATTAGCATTTTCTGTTGTTTGCTTTTGACAAAGTCTTGGTAGACATTTTGCACATTAATATGCATTGGATACTTAGCGCTAATATGGCATTGTCCATATTCACTATACAGCGTTTAAAATGTTTTAAAACTCACTTAATATGTTTATATGTGTTGTTCTTTAAGCGTTATTTCCTTTGATAATATGTTGCGTGCATTACATAGCATAAGCTATGTTTTATATGCCATGCGCTAGTTTAAATAATTCAGCGCTATGGAAAACAATATCATTAATACATAATAATTACATTTAATGATTATATATATGTGTGTGTGTGTGTGTGTATATGTATATTTCAATTCTCAGGTTTGTATAGTACATTATTCAATATACGAATATACATTCACATATTGTTGTATGCGTGCGTATACATATATATATGTGTGTGTATGTGTGTTTAATTATATATATTAATATACATGTATGGACATATCCTTTTCGTCATTACATACATGTATGTTAATATATATATGTATACATCCATATACTATATATTTACCTCGCCTTGATATTTAAACACATATATTCACAATCATATTGATTGACATATATACACGAAATGTATATATATATATCACCTTGTCCGATCGATATTCCCATGCATATGGGTAATCCGTTCATGGGTATACGTAGATACGTCTATCTATGTATACTCATGCACGCATTTACTCATGTGTATGAGTTTATCGTTGACACATACATATATTCCCCAAGCTATTATCCTGACTTGACCAAACCAAATGTGTGTGTGTGAAAGCTCGGTTTAGGTCTTTATTAGAGGTTATCAGACCAAATTCCTCTCCCTGAGTGATGCTTCCCCTCTCTTCAGGAGGCTTGATTTAATTCCTACATCCAATTTACACTTTGCAATGGTAGTTAGCTGAAAACAATACATTTATTTGTATCAAATATTTCACAATTAGAATCATTTCAAAACATCAATTGAATCAACATTTATTCTTTATTTTACCAAATCACAAAAAGCATAAATACACTCATATAAAGCACTTTCACCCAACTAAGTAAAAGTAAATAAGTAGTAACACAACGGGCTGTAACAAAATGACAACTAAGACTTCTAGAAGGAATCTTATAATTCTAAGTAAACTTAACATGTGAATATGTCCCCTAAGTCCCTAGTAAAGAAATTAACTAGGTACAAGACATTTATTCACACCGACACCCTCCCATAAGTGCAACTTAGGGAGAATATTATGCAAACTATGCAAAGAGACTATGAAGATGGGTCCCTGCTACGAGGCCATGTTAGGTACCCATTTACAATGCAATCTCTCACAAACGGAGAAAAGGAGAAAATCCAGTGGGACAAAACTCCTCCTCTCCAAAAGATAGAAAAGAAGACAAGATGATGTATGGAGGACTCAATGATACCCCCAAGGACTACATCCATCATGTATATACAATGAATAACCCCCCCCTCCTTTAAGAGGGAAAAAGAGAGAGACAAGATATCCCCCCCACAATGTGTAATCTCCTGCAAATATAGTTAATGTCTGAAAACAAAACGTAACCCAATGTCGACAAACAATGTTTCTCCCCTTGGGGAGAAGATACACCAAGTACAAATGCAGGAATGTTTTCCATTCCAAATAGGAATTTGAAGGAAGAAGAATCAAAATGTATTGTGTCTCTGAAAGCTACTGATATGTTGCCAAGTTCGTGGATGACAATGATGATGCCACAATCCAATCAAGTACATGCCGAATCACAACAAATTGTGACAAACCAAGAACAAATGAAAATTGATCTTGAACTAACTCCAAAGACAAAGATGAGGTGACAATAGTTGATCCATGAGTATCATCAAATAAGAGAGATAAACCCTCAAATTGGTCTTCCAAATATGAAATGTGAGACTCCACAAACAAAGAAACAATGTCTGATAAGTAGGAATCCCAATTAGGAAGACAAACAGATACCCATTGCAATGAATCACTAGAATCCTCAATGAATCATCAACAGAAGATGAATGTGTGATCTCAACTAGAGAAGTAGGAGCTGCAAGAGAAGTCTTTGGATCATCAAGACACTCACATTCTACATCATATTCAAACTCCTCTAAGGTCTTATCATAATAGAGTATATTGTCAACATCATCAAGTGGAATGAGGCAAACTAAAGCAAGATCATCTGGGAATGGAGGATTGTGTGGATCTCAAAAAATCTCCCAAACTTTGGTGCAAATTGTGCATAGGCATGAGATTCCTGAAATCTTATGATAGGTCTCTCTAAAGATGCTTGCACTAAAAGTAGAACAAATCATTTCTTTGATATGATCATTCTTATTACCCCAAACATGTTTCTTATATGTTGTTTTTGGCTCAAGAATGAGGCAAAATATTTAGCCACCTACAATGTGTTATTATGCCTTTTTGCCATGACCCATAATTGTCCTTAGTCGGAATTATTACAGAAGGATGAGTTGCATAACCCCATGATTACAATGATAATACACTCCTTAAATGACAAAATTTGAGATCAATACATACAATAGAGCTGAAATGAATTACAATGATTAAAACAGCACCCTCCCAACTGCCAAAATATCCAAGTAATCTCCAATATACCCACCGGGAAAAAACTGAAATCACAATATACTTGGGAAAGAAACAGGAAAAAGTGCATGAATGGTTGGATAGAGCTCCTCAATACCTTTCCAATGCCACAAGAATTGTAAAAATCGAAAATTGTGGCAAAAATTTATGAGCTCAGGAGCCAAAAAACAAGATCAGACTTCAATCAGCAATAAATGCCACCGAATAGAAAAATTCGGAAAAATCAGTTGCTAAATAGTTTCCACAAGAGAGAAAATGGCAAGAATAACTTGCTATGATAATGGATGCAATATTACAAGATTGAATATACAAATGTACATAAGAGGCCTTGCTTATAAAGGCAAGGTGAGAGATAGGATTAGACAAGATCATGACATGAGACAACTAACTTATAACAACCTAGGATAAGAAAAGATCTAGAAATGACAACTAAGACTTCTAAAAGGAACCTTATAATCCTAAGTAAACTTAACATGTGAATATGTCCCCTAAGTCTCTAGTAAGGAAATTAACTAGGTACAAGACATTTATTCACACCAACATCTAGTAGCAAAACTGCTAGTAGAGAGAGTAGTGAGTAAGCGTATCAGCAAGGAGATTATTGTACATGCTCTATTTGAGCTCTTTGTAACTACCTTGGCCAAAAATAGAAAAGGATGTTGAGCATTTGGCAATAGCAATTGGTTCTCCTCACACAATAGTTTCCAGGTTTAATTGTGTCACATTTGTTGTGGTTGTTTCTTATTATGTCATGGTTGATTCATTTTTGTTTCATGCAACTAGAATAATTTTTCATTTCCAATTAAGAACACTAGTTCCAGCACTATGTGCATTCAAGTTTGACAGACTGAACATTTGTAGATTTCCAACAAGCATAGAAACTTGAGAAAATATAGATCATTGATTTTGTCTTTAGGAGAATGATTTTTGGGTAAGAGGATGTTGGGAACAATGTATCACAAGCCTAAATCTAACAAGACTCCATTGTGATACCAACAACCAACCTTGTGGCTCCATAGTGAAATACCATACTTTAAAATTGAGGCTAAAAAATGGAGTTAAAGATGGATTGTAAACTTACAAAATAAGAATTGCACCCAAGAGCTTTCTGGCAGCATATGATAGACCTATAACCAATTAACATATAAGATGTTGTCTTCAGATTTGCAATTATACTTGGATATTTTGCATTTGAGAATTTTTTAAAATAATATCAGCATTACGAAATGTGGGAACCATTGCTCATAGTTGAGTATTTTGATTGATAAGGGTGAACTTATTTTCAATAGGATTTAGCATCTACATTTGATATTTGTTCATCATTTCAGCTTGTACACTTTGAGAAGTTTGTATAATTCCTACATTTGTCTAATTGGGGATACTACAAATATATCGGCCATCACCTTTATCCAGTTCAAGTTGCAATGGGAACAAAAACCTATTGTTGATATTCATCAATAAATTTTTAGTATAATCATATTCAAAGCACTTTAAATGAAGTTTCAATACAAGGGAAAATCAGCAAAAAGATCTACTTTCAAGCATCATGGAAGCCAAAGTTCTCTACTTTGTATTGACTGTCACTTGCAAGTTTGTCAACTTGAACATATTTATCTAAGGAAGCATAAACATCCATGCAACCCTTGACATCAAGCTAAAGGTCTAATAGTCTTCTTTTTCCTGAACAAACTTCCCTTTGCAATGTCAGCTCCATCCTCAAAAGTGTGTAAGGCGCAATTTTTATTAGTTGGCCATAATTTCATAAAAGATGCAAATGTTTGTAAAAGGTGTGTCTAGCATAAGGAAAACCTTATTGTTTTAGCCACACTATTAAAATAAAAGAAAAAACATCATAGAATGTGCACCCAAGTCAAGCATGGTTTTCCTGTCTCCACTGCATTTTTCTTTAAAACATTAAACTTTACAAAGAGTGTACCCTCATTTATTTTCTACAACTGACTTCTCCTAATTGGGGGATGGAATAGAATATGATTTCCTTTGTATGGTATCTATTAGGTACTGCAAGTTTTCATAACCCCATCTCACTTCCCATATTGTATAGCTGACCTGAGAAAAATTTCATGGGTTTTGTGATGTTTAAGTGATGTCTTAGGCATTATACTCGTACCCCCATTTCGGCCCAAGCACCCAAATTGAAAAGCTAAAAATTTGTCTAAGTGTGAAGGTTGCCAAGAGTTTCATTTTTAGAACACCCAATTGGGTATCTTTGTTTCAAGTTTGAGGAAAAACCGACCAAAATTGTGAAAATTGTGCTATTACAAGATTTTCCTAGTGTCAGGGATGTCTTGTTTCAAATTTGAAGAAAATTCGACCAAAATTGTGAAAGTTATGCAATTGCGAGATTTTCCTAGTGTCAAAGATGTTGTATTTCAAATTTGAGGAAAATCCAACCAAAATTGTGGAAGTTATACAATTGCGGCATTTTCCTAGTGTCAGAGATGTGTTTCAAATTTGGGGAAAATCCAATATGCAATTGCCAGATTTTCCTCGTGTCAGGGATGCCATGTTTCAAGTTCAAAGTTTTGAGCAAATTTGTAGAAGATATGCAATTGCAGAAATTTGATCCTGACAAGGATATTTCTCAATTGCGGAAACTTGAGTCTAACAAGGATATTTCTCGATTGCGAAAATTTGACCCTAACAAAGATGTGTCTCAATTGCGGAAATTTGACCCTGACAAGGATATTATTCATTTGTGGAAATTTGACCCTGACAACGACATTTCTCAATTGCGAAAATTTGACCCTGACAAGGATATTTCTCAATTGCGGAAATTTGACCCTGACAAGGATATTTCTCAATTGCGAAAATATGACACTGACAAGGATATTATTCAACTGCGAAGATTTGACACTAACAAGAATATTCTTCAATTGCAAAGATTTGATCCTGACAAGAATATTCTCCAATCGCGGAAATTTGACCTTGACAAGGATATATCCACATTACCCCCAAATTTCCACAATTCCAAATACCCCCAAAATCTTCGTAGTAGAGAAAATGCCCCCTAAATCTCTGCAATGAAAAATGACCCCTAAATCTTTGCAATGATGCAGAAGGGCACAAATTTCCACAAATTCTTCAGCAGACCTGTTTTTGCTGCCAACAAGTGTTGATAATGCTCCAGAATTGCAGTTTGAGGCACACAACACATGACTTCATGCCATAACTTGTAACCAGTGCCTACACGAGTGGATTAACAGCAAGATCTCCAAGTTTCACTACAGATTTGAACTGCAACATGTTGTAATGACAAAGGACACCCAGTCTGCATACCTAGTGCTGTTTGTTCAATCTGAAGACAACTTCTTCTCAACAGTGACTTGAATTTGGGTTCTCTTGCCTTTAAAAGGGGATTCAAAGCCATTTTTGAAGGGTTATGGAAAAAGTTCTGAGGAATCTAAGAAGACTTTGGGCAACAACTTGATTGCTTATGTGTCTTATTTTTTTGGGTACACAGTCAATGACTACAATTTTCTACAATAACTATACATACTCTAATCTAAGCATATATGAATACATGTCTCAGTGTGTGTTGTTTCCAATTTGTCATCCAGTGTTCTTTTGAGCAAAATAATCAAGTATTGCAATGTTCATCAGTGCACATTTGTTGTATATGTGTTATTTTCATTGTTAGTCGTGTTCCAAGTAACATTGTAATTTCTTTCATTGAAGATAATAAATAATATTTCTATCACAAAATGGATTTTGAAGTGGGATCGCACTATTAGCCCTTTGCAAGTCAAATTATTACAAGTTGATAATTCTAGATTGACCATTGGATTATACTGATTGTTATGAATGAATATGTATGTTATATTTACTTTGTTATCATGAATAGGCACTGATCAGTCCAATTTCTTCCATAGCCTCAGAATTGATCTTACAATGATAAATCTTAAATCAACCATTTAATATTTTTGTATTTGTTTGAAGTCCTCATATCTAAAACAACTAGATTCACGTATCCTTGTCATAAAGTATACAAGAGTTAATCTGCTAAGCACTGAGTCATCGATCTGTAGCATTTTCAAACTCAGTGTCATAAAGGGAAACCCATCTAGGTTCTGCAGAGCCTAAAGTGCAAAGGAAAACACTATTCAAGGTTCCAGCAGCTTTGAGCATAAAATTAGATATAGGAGTTACTGGAATACAAGTTGGGGAACCAACAATATCCAACATTTCCTTTGTCTTTTTTCTAGTGATTCAATTCACTTTAAGAAAAGACTCATTTTTGGCATTGAACCTTTGGTATGCTCAACAAAACAGTTTGTCTTTTTTTGGAGCTAATGTGGAGATCCTATTTTTAGTCTTGCTTACATGCTGACTTTGGCGTACTTTTCTTATGTTGATGGCAGTTTTTGTTTTAAGTGATTCCCTTTGGTAATTAAATTACCATCTCATAAACTAAAATGGGGGCTGACCCTGTTTACTTGCTAAATGAATATACAACTATTTAAAGCACAGTAAACTGATTTCACACACATAAATAATTCATACAAGAACAGCAGAGTGATTTGAGAGAGTTTTTATATGATATAACAATCACTTGCTTTACTCATGAGATGCTCTTCTGCAAAACTGGAATAAGGGAACAAATCCAACATATGGTCCTTTTTCCCAACATCAGAAACACTATATAAACTTGCTGACAGTTGCCAAGGGAATCCAACCGTCGGCAACTACCAAAACTAATTCAATCAATTGACGAGGCATAACCATACCCACCAACTAACCAAAAGTACAACACAACTAGTATGTATTTTATGCTATCTTTAGCCTCTTTTTGTCTTTTGCTGATTTTGGACTTTACCCTTTGCTGAGCTGACTGCCACTTTTGACTTGGCCTCTTTCTTTTATGACTGCCACTTCATCTGATGACTTGGTTAGCATTCTGTTTTCACTTAAAGAAATTTCCTCCCTTTTTCTTTGCTGTGTGCACTTGATCATAGTTTTTGTTTTGGCAGAACTTTAGAAAATGTGCACCTATGTTGTTGCACATTTTCACCTTTTGGCTGCAGTTTCTGTTTGACTTGGCTGTTAATTCTAAAAAGGAGTTAATCTTTATAAAAGGCGGCTGCCTTTTTTATATTTATTTTTATTTTGTTAATTTCTATTTTTATGTTTTTAATTCTTAAAAAAATCAATTATTAATTAACAATAATTTAAATTTTAGAATAACAATTAATAATTAATAATATATTATTAATCAATTGTAATAGCTAAAAATTAAAAACAATGGACAAACCACAAAAAAATTGACAATTTGAAATTTTGGGCTTTGACATGATAAACTATGACTCAACTATTTCCAACTTCAACATTGGCATACAAACGACTATTTTTTGACAAAAAGGAGTATCATGTGACACAATCAAGTTTCGGATTGCATACAACAGAATTAAACTAGATAACAAAGAATTCCTTTACAATAACGGAGCTCTATTTGTCAAATGCTGCCTTATATAGCTGAAAGTGAATCTAGCAAGTAACAAAGAACACAAGAATCTAACCTTAGTTAAGAAATTTGGACTTGAAGAGACTGGTATGCCTGGTGAACCAAGCTTATTTTAAAACATAGGCAAAATTTGGCTACTCCAAATGAGGGCTTCTTTTCTCTTCTTTTTAGGTGGCCAATTCTCACGGTCAGACTCTCAGAGTCGATCCATTTTGATTCATTTTCCGATTGCTCACTACTTAAACTTGCAAATTTCATGAATAAAAGAGTCTCAGCAGCACAATTAACATTTTTTCTAAAGTAGTTTTATATGTTATAAGAAATAATTCAATAATATCATGATGAGGACAAATAGCATAATTTAAAAACAGAGTCCATCATATGTTTACCCAAATTAGATATATTCATAAACCAAACAAAGAAAGGGATAAACATAAATGGCAACATTGACAAGGTTAAAAAGATAATGGCTAATGTGTGTTTATATACATGTAGAGAGATTGAATATCCATGTAAATATCGTTGTCCACATGGAGAGGTATTTGTACAAATTTTGTGAAATTCAATTAATGAAAGGAAAACCCAAGTGAAGAGCATACATCCTTCAAGGCTGCTGCCATGTCCTCTCTGGTACATCCTCGGGCGTCCTCTAATCCTAACTGTCTCTTCTGCTCAGCCTCCCTTGGATCCTCAATCATAATAGTTAGTCTGATCTGTAATACGAAAAATGAGTGGATAAGTAAATAGTAAAACAGATACAGTTTAAATTCTAGACTGACACCTGAAAAATACATTCCTGAAATAAATTACACACCCAACCAAGTTATTTGTAAACATAAAGAGATGAACATAAGAAAATACCGGAACTATTTAAATAATCCCTTTTGCTGCACAAGAAAATAGGCAGGGTACTTAGAAAATTAAATTTTAGGAAATAGTTAACATGTTTGAATATCACTAACCGTATCAATGTTCAATACAAGGTCAACATATTGAGATACGTGTAATGTCCCCTTTTCCTCGGTGATCAGCTTATTAGTTCATCAGCCTATTCCGGAGGCCCGTAGGCTGGTTTGTGTTGAAATCAGGGTTTCCTTGCTTGGAGGTTTGTGGCTTTTCTAGGAGTTTACTATTTATAGTAAATCTATTTCTAGCAGTGTGCAGTTGTCAGTCTTCAGGTCTTCATTTTCAGTTGGAGCAATTTTATGAGTTCAAGTTCTGGCTTCTAAAAGCTTTATTTTGGTGAATTTCTTAAATAAAGGTGTTGTACCCCAAAATTAAAATTTTGTTACACTTAGACATTTTGAAGAAATGAGTAAAAGTCTTGTCAAATCAGTCAAAAAGGTCAAAATTTAGGTGCATAATGCTTGCATGAGGGTTAAAAGCATAAAGAGTACACAATTTCCCTATGATGGAGTCACGCTAAAACGGCAACCCTACAAAACCCAGATCTCAGTTTTTCATCCCTAAATTTTAGGAAAACTGCTATTTTTAGAAATTTTCTCGAAATAGTAATGTTTTCTGGGTTTTTCTGGGTTTCTTTCGAAATGGATATTGGCAAAATTTTCTAAAAATAGAAAGTTGGTCCGATGGGGTCCGAACTGATTTTGATTGGCTCAAAATGTGTCCGTATCAGGCTGGTGCAGTCAGAATCTTAAAATAATCAGTTTCCTCCTACTGGGTCTATTCTGCTTTTTCAGAAGCATATATGGAGCTCGGAGGTCATCAATGGAGGTCATCCGACTACCAGGCGTCAATTTCAGCACTTAAACTTCCAGCAGAAGGTGAAACAATGAACATGCACGAAGAACGAGAAAGAAAGTTGAAAAGTCATGAAAATTTTCTAACACTGCTGAAAATGGGCGCCCCAGTTGAAGAAAGGCGCCCACCTTTTTAGGTCATCAGATAAGTGAATTAGGGTTAGGACCTCCAATAGAAGTTGCTCAGTTTTCAGCCACCTTCGCGATGGATATCCCCGTCAGAGCATCCGACAATCCAATCTCCGGCAAATTCGAGTCAAAGTGGAAGGTATAGAATGTAGATCTGAAACTTGAAGAAGAAGATTAAATTGAAAATTCTTCCAAGTCTGGAGAAACCGGGCGCCCTAGTTGAAGAATGGCGCCCAACTTTTCAGGGCTTCAAACAGATGAACTTGCAGTCAAGGTTATAACGAGATGTCTTCAGAATGCAACAGGCTTTCCAGTGAGCTATCCAGCATGACAAACAGAGCTCGCAGTCATCAGATTCAAAGAGCTGAACAGAGGGTCCGATGAGAGTTGAAAAGAGAAATCCAAAAGCAAAGGTGAGAAATGCAAAAAAAAATAAACTAACTCTGGTGAAGTTGGGCGCCCCAGCTTGCCAGGGGCGCCCAAGCTTTTGAGGACCTAAAATTTGCCTTTTGACAAAAGTGTTTCCAGAAGACCCCTCCTGAAATCCTCTTAGCTTCGCAACGAGTCCAAACATTCGACAATTCGACGCCCGGAGCTCAAAATTCAACAAGATCGCCCATAGAAGTGAAAGACATGAATAAATTGAAAAAATTTCTAAGTCTGGTAGAAGTGGGCGCCCCAGTTGAGGAAAGGCGCCCAAACTTTAAGGCCTTCAAATGATGGAATTTGCAGAAGTAGCATCCAAGAAGGTCTCACCAAAATCAGTCTGGCTATCCAACGAAATATTCAGACAGTCAGTCGGATCAGCGTTGCTCCCGGAATCAAAGATTCATCAGAAAATCAAAGGGAGAAGGAGGAATTTGGAAATTAGAAAGATGGTTAACACTGAAGAAGTTGAGCGCCCCTAGAAGGAATGTGCACCCGTGAATTCGAAGGTCAAAATCAAGTTTTTAGCCGGAGGTGTCTCCAGAACATCTTTTTCAGAATCAGTCAGGCTCCGCCGTGAACCACTTAGCTCGCCTGTCGGGTTAATCTGTCAACGAGAAATCAAAGGTGAAGTAGCCTGTCAAAATGGAGGAAAGTTGAAAAAGTCAATTTTGACTAACACTGGTGAAAATAAGCGCCCCTCTTGAAGATAGGCGCCCAAAGTTTCATGCCTTAGAGAATTTTCCGAATTTTCAAATTTTCAAAATTTGCAAGGAGAGAAGGATGGCGTCCAAGTTCAAGGGGCTGAGATTTAAGGTTTTGAAAATAAAAGCAAAAAGAAAGCAAAACCTAAATCAAAACCTAAGTCTATTTAACTCTTCTTTTCAATGTATTTTTCATTATTTTTGCAGGTAGCATCCAGAGGAGAAAGTTGGAGCAGCAAGTTTGAAGAATTTTTGTGATTCAAGAATCCATAGTTGTTGGTTTTACATCAGATTTTTCAGACCAGCAAGCATAAACCTTTGATTTTTCATTCTTTTTGTTCCAGAAGATCAAATTTTTCAAGCAGAAGGCCAAAGCTTTCAATTTTTCAGTCATCTGGGTCTTTTTACCTCAATCTTCTAAAGAATTTTTCAAGAACTTCATCAAGTTGCAGCGAGTGCTTTTATTTTGCATGTCAGTGAAAACCTCAGTGCATTCAAATTTCAACCATCTGGGTCCTTGCCAATCAGTCTTCTGAAGAAAACCCATATCGCAGCTTTTTCAAGAAAGTTCAAAAACCTAGGGTTGGCTGCTTTTTCGATCAAACGTCAGGGTTTTGCAAATCCAATCAACTAGGTCCATTTCAATTCACGAATAATAAAACCGGATGCAGTTTTTGGGAAAATTTGAAGAAATTAGGGTTTTGCTGCTTTTTCGGGTTAAATTCAAAATTTTCAAAAGCGGACCCGATCACAGGTTGTCTTGCATCGATATTACGAACAAAGCCATATCTCGGAAAAAATTCTAAAATTAGTCCATTGGAGCACAAAAATCAGCATTCTAAAATAGAAATTGTTTAGGAACTTATGCAGACAAGAGCTAGTTCTGATCATTCTTGAGTTTTCTGAAGTGGAATTAAACTCCTAATGTTTTCAAGTCAGATCAGCTCTCTTTCACAATTATATCAAAACAGGCTGAGACTTGGAGACTTGCATCATATCAAGCGGTATTACAGTCTACATGCCTTGGAGAGAGCAGGCAACACTTCAATCAAGAACCTGGGACATTCTGGACTCCTCGCAGCAGCATCTATTCCTATATCAGTTCAGAGCCTTGAGTTCGTAATCGCTTGTATTAAGCATTACAACCCGGTTACTAGGGAGATCCAGTCAGCAGACGGTAGATTGATTTGTAGTCTAAAGCCTGATATGGTCGAAAGGTGTTTTTCCATTCCCCCATGGCCTGAAAGCGTAACTCTTTCAAGGGATGAATGTGAAAGGATGTGGAATATGCATAAAGATAAATATAGCAAGAAGATTGCACAGAGATGGATGAAAGAAAAACATAAAACATTTCCCAAGAATGTCGGGCTTGAGGAGGTGCAAAATCAGTTCCAGAGTATTGTTCACAATTGCAGTCCAGTTGACGAAAGGTTAGGCCATATTTCAGTGATGTCAGCAAAGTTCGATAAAGCGGCCAATGAGGTTGAAGATTTCCTGAGATCTATTACAGATGCTGAAGATATTCTTGAAAAGCGGTGCTTTGTTGTTGATGGCATAGATGCACCGAACCGGGACACAATCTCTAACTTCCTAGCGGATGTGATCGAGCTTTAAAGCAGCTTTCTTCTAGAAGCTTTCTTTCCCGCTTTCTTTCTATTCTTGGAATGATCCTTATCCATTCTTTGAGGATGAAAAGAAGATAAGATGTAATAGTTGGCGTTTCCCACTTTTTCTGCTTTCTAAGGTTTTATCTTTATAGATTTAGTAATAAAGCTTGCTTGATGAGCAAGCCCTCGATTGTGAAAGCAAGGAGATTTTAGGGTTCCCTACTCCTCTGCTTCTCTATAAATAAGAGCCTTTGCTCATTTAGTTTCTTTAACGGTTATTGTCATAGCAAATTGCGAGCCTGAATTGCAGCAAGTTGTTATTCAGTTTCAGTTCACTTAGTTTTAACCGTGCTTATGAGAACAATACGCTGAGCCTATTGTGCCTTCTATTTGTTGCTCAAGTACTGTTCATTTTATTATTTGCTGATAAGCAAATTGTTGAGCCTCTTTGTAGCCAACAAGGGTTAGTGGATTGCTGTTTTCTATTATTATTTAAGAATAAGTTTGCAAGCCTCCTTAGCTACAATTTCTTGTTCAGGCATGTTAGAAGTGAAGGCTTTTGTTTTAGAGATTTAATTAATAAAATCCTTGAGCCTCTTTTGCCTTGGTCTAAAATCTCAGATTTCCGTTATTAGTGTTCTACTTTTATGATCTTTATTTCAGCTTGCAGTGAAGTGTGTAGGTGTTCGTTGAAAGAGAGATTATTGAAGTATTTTTGTCAGAGAATCTACCTTGTTAATTTCTAACTTCTCTTGCTCTGCTATTACTTGAGAGGCTAGGAACGTCTTTAGTTTAAGTTAGTCGTAGATGAAACTTCTTATCAGAAAATCTCAGCTGCGGCGTTTGTGTTTAAAAAACCTTGTGCTCTAAGCTGATCAAAAAGATAGGCAACTTAGTTTGAGTTTACTTTCTTTCAAACACCATCAACAAGAGGGCTTCCCCCTCTAATTTGAAGGAAGCGGTTTATACGTATTGCGCAGCTGTCCCGTTTTCAAATCCATTCGAGGTGTGAATTTAAGCATAAATAAAGGCATTAATGTTATCATTTGCAGTTGACCCCTTGGCCTAGTGAATTAACTTCAAGTTGTTCTTAAAAGGTGGACTTGAAGGGGGACGCCTTCATAAAAGGAAGAATTAAATATTTATTAATATCATTTATGCCTTGGAAAGTGGACGCCATTTTAAGAAGGATTTATATTTTTTTGGAAATTTGAAAAGTCTTTTGTGTCTTTTGGCGTGCCTTGAAGGGAATTCGAAGAGTCTTCTCCTTTTCTATAAAAGTGAAGCCTGACTCTAGCATTTGTTATCCATGAACTTTGCTACTGTTATGTTGTCGGAATGACAATTGAATTATTGCTTTGAGGAATGCTTACCTCCTAGCCTCTCACCAATTTCGTGTTTGAAATACAACACCTAGTTGGTCATTTGCTGCTTCTCAAATCAGACTAGCAGATTGAGCTCAATAGTTGAAGATTTTGATGATATTTTCAGTTTGAAGTTGCTGATACAGTCTACAGCTGAAGTAGATTTTTGCATACAGCTCCTTGAATAAATTTATTTTGGTTCTGGGCATTTTTGCTAAGTATTTGTTGACCAAAGGCGACCCTTTATGCAAAGTATGAGAATTTAATATTGAGAATCTGATTTTTGGGAACAAAATTGCCCTCAAGCTGGTCCGTACCATTTCAAATGCATTGGGAATTGTGCCATTAATTAATGGATGACTTTTGAAGCTGTTTCTTCATCCTATCCTGAGCGCCTATCCTCCAGAGGAACATTTCCTTTCGTCTCACGCAATTCAGAGGTATTTTGGTGAAGTTATGAACATTTAATTGATTCTTAGAGTTGCTGATTATTCATTTCCAGAACTGCAGATTTATATCAGTCTTGTTTCAGTTTGAATTTTTAGTTCTTTCTTCATCAATAATGGCTAATGTTCATCAAGGAATCATCCAGTATTTTGGTGCTTTGAAATCATTGTAATTCTCTTATAATTTGCAACTCTTTTTCTATGTTGTAAGACTGAAAACAGTAGTACTGTTCCAATCCTTTATCGCTGCAATTACTTTCTTTTTTCTCACATTAAGCACCCCTAGATGGTTTACTGCTAGTGTGGAGAATTGAATTGTACCTCTCTTTGTACCCACTGTCAAGTGGTGAATCCCCACTCCTAAGTGGATGCCCGCCGCAACGGAAGAATTATTATTTCAGTTTCAATTAATTACTCCGTTATATGTTAGCACCTCGCCCTCACTGGGATCTTGAGTGCACATTCTTGACGTTGAGTTTTATATTCAGTTCAGTTGTAATATATTTCTATATCAAGTTGAATCCTAGGGATCCTCTGACCATATGCCCGACCCTCTTCCTTAAGTGGTTTTAGGGCGCATTCTTGGTTAGAGTTGCTTTGATAGATTTTGGATTTGGAGCTAACGCTAATCAAGTTGGCCAAGTGCTGGTTTGTGTTGTGCAATTCAACGAAAAAAATGGTTAGCATATTTCCAATATGACTGTTGTAAATTATGATCCTCAAGTTAGGATAAAGTCTTTGAAAAGGTCTCTAATCTGAAAAAACATCCCACGAAATTTTGTGGCAAATTTATCCACATATATATTCCAAAAGTGAGAGATTGATTCCATGCCCCAACACTATTTATTTTGTGAAGTTATTTACTTCAACCTCCTAGCTGTTGGGACCCCTCATATATTGCATCCCATGATTAAATCAAGAAAGACAAACCACGGGGAACGTCGACTTTATGAAGTGCAATGCTTTAGTTGGTTTTCTTCACCACTCTAAAACCTTACATACCTAAGTTAACCTAAAAGAAGAAAGAGATATTAATTTGATGTTTCCAAATGACCAAAGTGGGGCGGAGGAACTCGGGATCATGGGAAACTTACGACATAAAATTGCTAAAATGAAAATGAGACAAAGAGTTGAAAAATGTTACTATTCGTTGAAACCATGAGAACCACAACTAGGGGATGGACAAAATCAATAGTCTTATCCATATGATCCAAGGAGTACAAATTACAATAGCCATGTGGGAGATCCCTTAAGGAAAGAGAATCTAATGAAGACCAAAAGATAGGGACTGAGCTCAAAGCCAATGCAGCCATACATTTGATAAAGAATCCCGAGAAGAGAAGAAAGTAGCATCCACACTATTTTCCACCACAATGGGGAGCTGATACAAGAACTAATAATGGGCCATAATAGAATCATCTTTGAGGGATGGGCAATTCTTGAAGGACATAAAGATAATCCCCTAGAACACGATTTTTTTTTTCATGACCGCACCAACACAGAATAAAGTTACCAACGGCAACTCTATCCTCTCTTGAACAAAATCTCCTGCATGCTAAGATTGCTAGAAAGATCATGCATTCAACTCCAAGGTTCCTTCATGCAGTGGATAGTCTCAGTTGGCTCGATGTGATTTGCTAGTATTTCAAGGGGACTTACAAAATTGTTCAATAGCGGAGAAAGGAATTTGAATGCTCAAAAGGTTTGTCTATAAAGCTCTTGTTTCCTAAACTAACCAGAAAGTACTGAATTGAAATGGTTGCAGGGATAGAAGATGCTATGGACTAATCTACACGTGGGACGTGGAGATCAATTTTCACAAGCCTCAACCAGATTCCGCTTTGCCTCACTTTGGACACCATCACGACGACGCATATCAACATGAAGATTGTAATCTAAGTTAAGTCCACAAGTTTCCAGTTGACCACGCAAGGCGAACTCACCATCAGCGAGCCCACTAGTGGTATGGATAGACGAAGTTTGCTCAAATTGAAGACCACATTCCACAGTTACTATCTACTACTTGCATGAAACAAAATCTATTTACTTTACTTTAAAATCCTACTTGAAGTAGAAGGACGAAGAAACCTCGCTAGCTACTCACAACAAAAGACGAGATCATCATCAATGAAAACTCTTTTTATTGAGAGAGTGTTCACAACATTTTCTTACAAAGCTTTCAAAGAAAAACTTTCCTTCTTCAAACTACACTATCGATCTACGCTATGCTACTTCTAAGTTGTCTCTCTATCTTCCTATCTCTACTCTAATCTAATCTCTATTGTCTAATGAGTTACAAATGAGGGGGGATGCCCCTTTTATAGTTGGCCTAGTCGCATGGACGGCTCAAATTACATTACAATGAAGGGCTCAGATTGAGCCACATAAGCCCTAACCCTAAATACTGCCACCAAGAAGAGTGGAGTGATAAATGAACAATTAATGTCCACCATCTTCTAGAAGATTCCTATTTGTAAACGCGTTCACACTATTCCTCCTGACTGCAAACTGGATGAGTCTAATCATTGTGGCTTCAACTTCTTGAAAGGGTATGGCAGGCACGTTCTCAATCTGACTCCAAGGCTATAACTTTTTAACCTGTTTGATGGTGATTTTCCTCCCTCCTGCCACTGCATCTTGAGCTGTACGATGCACACTAGAGAACATCTTTTGGGTCATCGAAGGATTTTACACTTAAGGAGAACTTCTTTACTTTGTTCTTCAATCTGTCATGATGCCAATCTCCAACGCCTGGGCCTTCATCTTTTCCTCCGTCCTGAACTTGAAAGATTTTCTTGTCCTAGATTCAATCATTCCTCCTTGCCACTCGCCTGACTGCGTTGGGTGTAACACTTAGCCATTTCTAATAACATCTCCCTTCACGGTTTGGGTGCAACTGAGGGTTCTTGAAGGACTTATCTCAACACTTAACCTTTTTTTTCTTGATGCCTCTTGGGCGCATTTGGCATGTTGAGAGGGAACTTTGAATTCAACACCTTAGATTCTTTTTATCCACCTTCACCTTGCATGGGCGCATTCAAAGGGTGGAGGAGAAAGTCAACACTTAGACTTGTCTTCACCTTACTTCAAACATGGGCGCATTTTGATAGTGTAGGAGGATTTAATTCCATACTTAGAAATTTTCCATTCACCAGCTGATTCCTCCTTAGGCACATTTTGAGGGTGGAGGTGGACTTAACTCCACACTTAGAAACTTTTTATCAAGCCAACACCTAGCACCTTGGAGATGGGCACATTTAGGGGGTAGAGTTGGACTTAACTCTTTGCCTTAGGATTTTTTCTCAGCTTATTTCTCCTTGAGGGCGCATTTTGAGGGTAGAGGACTTAACTCCAACACTTAGAATTTTTTATCACCTTCAAGGCAAGTTGGGCGCATTTCATGACCCCAGCAGGAAGTTCTAACACTTAAGCAATTTTTCATCCTCTTGACAACTTGGAGATGGGCACATTTTGAGGGTCCTACTGGACTTAAAACTTGAAATTTCTCATTCTCCTGCCAGTTTCATATTGGGCGCATTTGAGGGGGTGAGCAGGACAAACTTCAGACTTAGAAAATTTTCTCAACCTTCTGCCAGCTCATGCCTTACTATATATAGTAAGTCCTTTGATTTTCACTCCTTTGAAGCCTGGATTGATATGGAATTTTAAGCACAGGACCTTCATGACCTAAGTGGTCTGTTCACACTATCATTTTGAGCTGACTTGCTATTTATAGCATGTTTCTGAAGGTGCTTTACTATTTATAGTAACTGCTCAGTTTCATGACTTCCCCTACTCCATTTGACTTGAAATCTAAATGGTGTGACCCTCATCGGTAGACTTGCCCGTTCACACTGGCGCCTACTGCTGACTTACTATTTATAGCCTGTTTTAGAAGTGGCTTACTATAAATAGTAAGTGCTCCGATTGCCTTCAAATTTTACCGATGGATAGCTTGAAAGATACTGATCGTAGTGGGATACACCGGTTTTCGAAAATTCTAGCATTTTACCCCTCATTTTGGTTCTTGAAGCTGGAAACCCTAATTCAACTTGCATGTCAATCAAATGACCTCCGTTTGACCTCGTTTCTATAGCACTTTGCTCCGTTTGTGATACTAATGTGCTGGGCAACTGCCGGAATGGACCTACTAAAAATAGTAAGTCTCTGAAAAGTGATCATCTCTGTTTGCATGTCACATCACTGCGTAGCTCTTGAAAAACCCATAAAGAATATCCAGACGTGCATTGAAAACTCTGACATGCAAACCCTAAAAATAGTCTTTGAAGGCTGAGTGTTGAAAGTCATCATTTCACCTTGCATGTTATATCACTGCGAAGCTTTCGAAAAACCCAGAAAGAATCTCCAGACATGCACTGAAAAACTTCGCATGCAAACCCTAAAATCAATTCCTGAAGGTGAACCTGCTAAAAATAGAAAGTTGTCCGTTTCAGCTCAAATTTTGCAGACAAGTAGCCCGAGGTGCTCGAAATGCAGTGTAACAAATAGGACTTCAGTAATGCTGAAAGAACGCCCTGAAACACTTACTAAAAATAGTAAGTTGTCGAAATTCGATGAAATTTTGTTGGGGACCTGCTGGAAGCATGCTGACCGCAGCATGAAGCTCGGATTCCAATTTATTCATTCCATTTGACATCAAATTGACCAAGAGATTCAAAACCCTAATTCTTAGACTTAGCCAAAATCTCAATTCAAGCTCAAAGACGGGCACATCCTGGAAGGACAGACAGCAGATAGAGAGAGACCAAAGCCAAAAGACGAGGAACGGAGCGAAAAGTAGGGCCATTTTAAATGGGGTGACGTGTGAAAAAGGTCACAACATAACCATTGCAAACATTCCAGGAAAATAAATTTCCAAAGGTAAAGAAATCTAACAATATGCATTTGTCCACATGGCTTCAGTTGTAGATAAGAAGAACTAGATAGCCCTGAGCACTAAAAAGAAATAAATCCATAACTTCAAGCATGAGAGCAAGACACTAGTTGATCCTAGTAGCATCACGAAAATCTCTATTGAATGCCCCCATTTGCATGTGATTCAACTACATATAAAGGGCACTTAACATATCCAATGTTTGAGCTAGGTTGGGAGTAGGCAGTCAACTTTGAAGCATTGGGGTGTACTAGTGAAAAACCTCCCAAAGATTATAATATATTCTCACTAAACTCTAATCAGTCAAATACAAGAAGTGCAAGGGCAACATCCCATAACACCTTTAACTAGCTTGAATTCTCACTTCTCTCAATTTCAAACTTCCAAGAGACTTGGGGCACTTTTGCAGCCTAGGCCCTAGCTTTTACTTGAAACCTGTAGGCCTAGCCAAACAATATCATAGATGACCATTTGACCTCTCCAACAACCATAAATAGATAGTTCAACCCCCATTAGAATCTATATTATGAAGTATTCCCTTCCATTTTCCATAAAACTAATTATTTGCACGCCTATGATGTCGAATGGGACTCTCAAATCACTATATCATCATTCTTTGGGCTCTCCATTATGGAATTAGTTCCTAGGGATTTTCATGAAGGTGATTTCATCCATCTT
Organism: Sequoia sempervirens; assembly: GCA_007258455.2. Classification (NCBI taxonomy): domain Eukaryota; kingdom Viridiplantae; phylum Streptophyta; class Pinopsida; order Cupressales; family Cupressaceae; genus Sequoia; species Sequoia sempervirens. The sequence goes on along the minus strand of VDFB02325105.1, from coordinate 14,840 downwards.
TTAGCTCAAACTCTCCATCCCTAGGTGGCATCTTGTAGTTGGGATTCTTGAAGGCTTGTTGGAGTGCTTTTCTCATTTGTTTGGATCATGCACCCTTCCCCTTCCTCCTCAGCCCATCAACTAGGGATTTGCTTGATTAGATTAAGGTAGGGTCTTATCACTCTTGCTTTTTTGGTAAAATAGCTATGAGAGCTTTTGGATAGATTTTTTTTTATTTCATTTCATTTTATGCAAAAAACTTATTCCAAGTTTAGATTCATTTATTGTCCATGGCATAGCTTTTCTACTTTTAGCATTATAATTAGAGTTGTAAATTTCATTGTGCAATTCTAAAGATAGATTATCTTATAAACCTAATCTCAATCAATACGGTCATATGCTAGGCCCAACAAACTAGAATAGCCCCTATTGGTTATGGTGAACCATTTGCATAGAGATAGGTGTTAGTTTGACCATGCCCCTCCCTATCTCACTACAAGCACACACCATCAAGGTTTTTTAATCTTAATTTTGGCAAGCCTAGTGTCACACCCTTTTTGTCTAGGTTGTTGCTAGCTATATCAGATTTTCATGCATTTCAAACCCTATCTAAGTTCCTTAGACCAAGCTGCAGCTTTTCCTAGTGATTTGTCACCTCCATTTGTTGCATGTCATGGTTTTCTATGTAACTAGCAGCCTCCCTTCGTATTAGACCATAGCTTTTTTCCTAACTTGCAGCTTGATGCTGCTAAGCTTTCTACTTAGCACCATTGCACCCAAGTTGAGTGTTCACTTGGATCACTCTTTGGATCTCAACTCTTGCCTAGACATTGTCATGCTTTGATCTACTCTTTATCTATCTACCCCAAGGATATGCCCCTTTGCATTTTTAGACTTTCCCCCTACAAGAAATGTTTTGAGAATGCACGGACGAATTGGAAACATCCCCCAACCATCCCCAACCTACCCAAAAAAAACAAATTGTCCTCGAGACATCAAAAAATTTGTCAAAAATGCATGAAAATAACAAGGTGTGACTAGCCATCTCTTGCAACAAGCATACAAAAAATAAATTTTATAAAAAAAAGTGTACACCTTTTACAACAACATGATTTCACTTCGTCGACCACTTGCATGTCAATTTTACAACAACAAACATCTTTTGAGAAGTTGGTGGTCGTCCATAGTGCCTTGCTACTTTAACATCAACAAACTCTAAGTATTGTTCAATTCCAATTGCATGTTGGGATCTTGTTCCCAAAGATGTCATATAGGTTAATGAGGAGGCATAAGAGGGATTGGTTGGGGTTCCATTGGATAAAGTGGTCCCTGATAGTGAAAATGACTCAACCTCAAACTCTAATTTCAATGCAATGTTAGCAGATGCTAATTAGGGGTAGAAGCAGATTCTCAATGTGTTGGCACCTCATTTGATTGTGTCCATTTTTTTCTTGAGTCATGTCCTCTTATGCATTTTGGCCTTATTTAGCCCATCATTTATAACCAAGCTAAGAAACTTCGCTAATGGGTCTCCATTAGTCAAAGCTTGAATGTGTTGTTCTCCATCTTTTTGCATGTGCCTATCATATGTTGGAAGTTGTAAAAGTCTCAAAAAATTCTAAATGTGGAGATTTTATGTTCAAATTTCTAAGGACTGTGCTGATGTCTAAGTTTCAAAGTTTCCCTTCACAATATGCCTTTCCTCCCAACTCTGAATTTTCCTTTCTCCCTATCAAGATATCAAAGTTTTCCATCCTAAAATCCCTTTTGTTACATCCCTTACATTGAGAATATGTGTTTGGTTATGTATTTCGAATGCAATGTTAGTTGCAAGTAACTGCTTTCATGTGAATATGAAAATTGAGAATAAATAGTTGTTTTATTTATCGCAACCGTAAAGTAAACGATCTTTTTATTTGCAAGTGAAATTCTTGTTCACATGGAATTGAATGTGTTCATGAGATTAAATTTAAATGCATATTTATATAGCCGTTGAGAACAATCTAATCATAATACCTGTCAATGTATGCAGGACGGATGACGCCACAACGGAAAAGAAGATGTCATCAAGGAGAGGTAGTGGTTAACAGAGGATCGAAAATCATCATCTCGCCATGAGTCAGTGTAAGACAAGGAATCAAAATTGTAACTTGGCCAATAATAATTAAGTATAATTATTTATTAGATAAGCCAATTTAAAATATATAAATCAATAGTCACCTTACAAGAGATTTCTAATGGTTATTAAATAATGGTTATAAATAAAATATTCATTTTCATCCTCTGTTTGTCGAGCGAACCAATCTTGGATATGTTTGTAAGTATTTTGCAAGAGAATGTTAAATATAAAATTAATAATAAAAGATATAAGAGTATTGTCTTTTTGAATGGGAACCATTAAATGGTTTTAATAAAAATTCATTCATTCGAATCTTGTGAAATCGGTGTTAAGGGAGATGATGGAATTCCCGTTCTCGCGCCACCCTCATTCTTGAACGCCCAAGATCGTGGGCAGACGAAGAGTTCTTGGCGGGGAAGTTTCGAACAGTTTTTGGGGAAGAGTTTGGTCTCCTATCGAAAATCATTCTTCATTCTCTTTTGGGAAAAAAAAAGAGCAAAGTACTCTCTAAGTCGGGGTTTTTGGCTTTTGAGGGGAATGTAATTGTGGTGTGGGCGTCTTAGTTTTATGCCTTACTTCCAGCTGGTTGCCATTGTTACAATCATATATCCTAACTTTTGTTGCCATTCATTCCCCACCCACATTCTTGTTACTTATTGTGTTCATTTTGTAACTCCGTCTTCTTCCCTTCTTCCAAACGTCATCTTAGCCTGCATTTTGCTCTACCTGTGGAAGCCGTGAAGACTAATCTAGAATACAAATTTCAAATCTTTCTCGTGAGGCAGAGTTACAAATCTAGGAGCCGCGTCTCTTTCTATGGCGGCTTGTAAATGTATTCTCCTGAGGATTACAGTTGAAGTTCCAATTCGATTAATCAACTCAGGCACGTATGAGCTTTATGCATTAGCCTGTTGCATAGCATTTTTTTTAACGAAATGAAATTTATATGCTTATGATTCTTATAATAAAAATTCGAGCCAAAATGATTTTAAAATAGCTTCGACTCTATTGTGGAATGATTTATAATGGATTTCAAAGAGAAATCGAAGCTTCTTCTTTTCTTGACTGGGAGTCTTTATCAGTCTAGTTCTTTTTCTTTTCATGCTTAAACACTGTTATCCTCATCTCTACCGAGTCTTGGTTCTATTTTACTTCTTTTAATTTGTCTTGGTCAACCTGAGAGGAGCCGATTTTATTATCCTCTTCATATATTTTCTTTGGCTTTGAACCTTACTTGGAACTCGAATCAGACCTATAAGATAGCTATGTCTTGAGTTTCTAAGAGAAAATCAATTTGAGAATACTTGAATGGAGAACAGAATATGAGTTCCCCTGTAACTAAAATTTCTGCTTATGATACCTTGAGAGGAAAGTGTTTGGTTGAGCCAATTAATCTATCCCTTATCTCTATAAATCTGAAAGAATATGTTTCTGATTTAAGACCCCTACTACAAGATGAAACTTGGAATGAAAAGATATTTTATAAGAACACTTAACCTAACTTTATAATTTAAAACTTGAGACAATGTAATCATGTCGAGCAAGGGTGAGAGCGTTGATGGCACAGGAGTACCAGAAATATAAAAAGAAATCCTTGGCCAAGGTACGATGCTAGATTCAGCATCTGTCAGCCATCAAGTACCGGATGTATCACTGATTAGAGTGATCTTCAAGTTGGGAGGTACCCATAGTGAAGGTTCGATCAAGAGATACAAGTCCTTGACACCAAGCTCAAAGGCATGATGATAGTTTGATCCTTGTTAATTACCCTTGTGAAGGGACGGGTTCCTTCAGTTCAAGGAACACGGGAGACCAATAGGTCTTCGGTTGGGTGGTAAAGCCCCTAATGGTTTCTCCTTTTCCCATGATGACAATGTCAAGATCAAATACTTCAGCTTCTCAACTATAAACTCCTGAAACCCTTCTCTCATAATATTTGAAATGGTTACTTAGCTTGAAAATGATCAATTGTAATTTTATTTGAAAGCATTGAAAAGTTAGTTAAAGTTCATTTGCATTTCTGTTATTGGAAATCAGTAGATGTTTCTTTTTAATTAATTCAGTTAGACGTTTCTTTTCAGCTGTGTTGTACCCAAACCAAAAAAAAAAAATTTGCTTCATCAAGGCATTTTGCATTAAAAAGTCTTAACCTTGCTAAAATGATGTAGAATATAGTTTTGGGCAATATCAAGCATGGAGTTTTTGTCAATAGTTTGTCAGTCAAAGTCAGTTTTATTGATCAGAACCTGAAGCAGAGACTCAGAATGGAGCGTTTCACGATGGAGGAACATCTCACGACGACATTTCATGGCGCATACGATCATTTCAGTGATCGAAACCAAGTTTTCAGAGGTTAATTTATGAAGATTTCTCAGGGAAAAGCACAAAAGCACAAGTATAGCCCAGGGGCGCCCAGCTTGTTGAAGGTCAAGATTTTGGTTAAAATGTTCAAGCATCCAGTCAATCTCTTCAGATTCAGTCTGGCTATCCGATAAGCTATCCAACAAAGCTTTCTGAGATCCACAACTCCGGTAAACAGCGTCAGAAGTTGAAATCCGTAAAGTTCCAGATGTGAGAATTTTGTCACTTTCAGGCAAAAGCGCAACTCTAGCCTGAGGGCGACCATCTTAAGGAGGGGGTTAATCTTGGCATTTTCAATGGCTGATACAGTCAATTTGTTCTCGACTAGTCTGCTTATCCGGCGAGATATCAAACACAATCATCCGACTTTCAGAGTTCCGGTAGCAGTCGTCTGAAGATCAGCTTATAATGGAGTTTTCACGTTTCTGAGCTTCTCCGTTGATTCCCAGTGCAAGTACAGCCCAGGGGCGCTGGTTTAACAGACCCTTCAGATGCCAAAATTTGCAGATAGAATCTTCCTAACATCAGTACTACTCTAGCCTAGCTCCGCAATGCATCATCCTACTTGTCGATCCAATGTTTCAGGTGATCGTGGCGAAAGTTCTACCAAGCGCGTAATTTCACGGGCGGACCAACAAACAATTTTCAGTGTATTTCTACAGTCTAGAGGCGTCTAGCCTTTAGGCCTGTCAGATGAGTTCATCCGCATTCGAAGTATTCACGGCTATTGAGCGTAATCATTTTATCTATCCAACGAGCCTAGCCGTCAGCCTTCGGGATTTGGCAGTTGCTCGTGCGTGCGAGGTCTTTGGTGTAATACTGCAAAGTGAGGATATCTAGAAAATGGCTAAGTCTGGAGCGGTAATTTTAAATAAAATACGCACTGGAGTTTTTAAGGTCTTAGAAGCAGCTTTCTTGCTTCGTCACTGTTGTACCCAAACCAAATTTTTTGCTTCATCAAGGCATTTTGCATTAAAGAGTCTAAACCTTGTTAAAATGTTGTAGAATACAGTTTTGGGCAATATCAAGCATGGAGTTTTTGTCAATAGCTTGTCAGTCAAAGTCAGTTATATTGATCAGAACCTGAAGCAGAGACTCAGAATGAAGCTTTTCATGATGGAGGGACATTTTGCAACGACATTTCATGGCGCATATGATCATTTCAGTGATCGAAACAGAGTTTTCAGTGATTAAATCATGGAGATTTCTCAAGGAAAAGCACAAAAGCGCAAGTATAGCCCAGGGGCGCCCAGCTGGTTGAAGGTCAAGATCTTGTTTAAAATGTTCAAGCATCCAGGTCAATCTCTTGAGAATCAGTTGGCTATCCGATGAGCTATCCAGCTTAACTTTCGAGACCCACAGCTCTAGCAAACAGCGACAAAATTTGAAATTCTTAAAGTTCCAGATATGAGAATTTTGTCTTTTTCAGGCAAAAGTGCACCTCTAGCCTGAGGGCGCCCATCTTAAGGAGGGGGTTGATCTTGGCATTTTCGATGCCGGATGCAGTCAATCTGTTCTCGACTAGTTTGCTTATCCGACGAGATATCAAACGCAGTCATCCGAGTTCCAGAATTCCGGTGGCAGTCATCTAAAGATCAGCTTAAAATGAAGTTTTCACGTTTCTGAGCTTCTCCGTTTGTTCCCAGTGCAAGTACAGGCTAGGGGCGCTGGTTTAAAGGACCCTCCAGATGGTGAAATTTGCAGACAGAGTCTTCCTAACATCAGTAATAATCTAGCCTAGCTCCGCGATGCACCATTCTGCTTGTCAATCCGACATTCCAAGTGGTCGTGGCAGAGATTCTACCAAACACGTAATTTCACGGGCGAACCAACAAATGATTTTCAGTGTATTTCCACAGTCCAGAGGCGCCTAGCCTTTAGGCCTGTCAGATGAGCCCGTTCGCATTCGAAGTCTTCACGACTATTGAGCGTAATCATTTTATCTATTCAACGAGCCTAGCCGTCAGCCTTCGGGATTTGGCAAACGCTCGTACGTGCGAGGTCTTTAGTGTAATATTGCAAAGTGATGATATCCAGAAAATGGCTCAAGTCTGGAGCGGTAATTTTAAATAAAATACGCACTGGAGTTTTTCAGGTCTTAGAAGCAGTTTTCTTGCTTCGTCACCTCTAGAGACTTCTCTTGTGGGCCCTTCTGGCTGTCCGTTTAAACAGATAGTGCCTGAATCGGGTCATCCCAGCTCCAGTTATTAGCGGTCAAAGTAGGGTACTTGGGAGGAAGTTCAACTTTCGTCAAAAAGACACCAGTGCAACCAAGAGCCAGGGGCGCTTTTACTTTTGAGGCCCTTAACACAGCTTTCAGGTGTCGCGCATACAGTCGTTGGATGCAAAATGTCTCCAGTCACGCAATGAACTTCGTTTCATATCAGCAGGGTTCACCGTTTGCCGTCAGCAGCCGTTTGAAGTGTCAGATGGCAGTTTAGGAAAATGGCTAAAGTCTGGAACCCGTAAAAGCAATTTAATCAGGGGCGCCTAATTTTTCAAGGGGTTAAACGATGGATTTTGCAATAGTGTCTCCCAGCAGACATTTCTTCCTTGTTCAGTAGGCTTTCCGATGAATTCCTCATATCAATCTCAGCATCACCCGGTCATCCAGAAATCAGTGTCAAAGTTGGCCAGTCGTGACAGTGCTATCAGCTATTAAATAGGGATTTAGTAAAAAATGAGGTATCTTGAGCAAATGGACGCCTATATGCTCAAGAGATGACTTTTCGGAATCAGTGAAGTCCAACAGTGAAGCCTAAAGCTTCATTCAATTGTCAACTGGAGTTTCAAATATTTTGCATATTTTAGCATTGAGTGGCGATTTCTATTCTTGGCGCCTTTGCTATTTCATAATAAATATTTTATTATTATTTATTTTTGAACTTGCAGTCAGTGGCAGTTCAACTGAAATGGTCCAATTGAAAGGCTTCTATTTTCAGCTGAGGTTTTAAGTCTTGCAGTTGTCAGATTGATGCGAGTTTCATCTTCTTTAAGCATGGCACCTTCTTCATTTATCATTCATATTTTCAAGAGAATTCGTATTTTTCAAGGAGATTCATATTTCCTTCAAAGGGAAAATCGTAATTCTCAAAGGCGAATTTTGTCAAAGGAAATTCATAATTTTGAAGCAAAATTCGTTTTTCTTCAAGGCAAAGGCATATTTTCAAGCAAAATTCGTTTTCCTTCATTCACAAGGCGTATTTTCAAGGGAGATTCGTATTTCTCAAACAAAGGCAAATTTCTCATCTATTTGCAAAGGTGATTTCTCCAATCACATTCTTTTGCAGGTTAAAGTTCCCAGTTCTCAGCAATTTGAAGAATTCAAGGGCGGTTTTCACAGAAAAAGAGCATCATAAAAACGTCTTTTTCATCCTTCAATCTCAGATTTCTCTCAGATTTCAATTCGCATGTTCCTGAAATTGGCAAAATTCGACAAGTCGACATCACGGATCATTTCTATATAAGCTTCTCGAATTGAAATCGTGCATTTGATTACCGAGAATTTTTAACTCCAGGCATTAGTTCGAGTTTCTAATTTTTCTCAAGCCCGAAAAGTCTTTGCATGGTCGAGTAGAAGTTAGATTTTCGTATTTCTGACGTTCTGGGTTGTCTTAGAATCTTTTTCTGGACAAAACCCATATCTCAGATTTTTCGCTGAAAATTGCCCCTCGATAGGCTATTTTTAGCCTCAGCAGGCTATTTTTAGCTTTCCGAGGAAATCTTCGAACATGAAGTCGAGTTCAGGGTCGCGGCTGAGTTTTGATTACAATACACCAGTTGAATTCAAGACCAAATCGGTCTTAATTCATGATTTAGATTAGAAATTTGAGACCGATTTGTATCAAGGCTGCCCGAGGAGAGATAATTAAGCCATCACTTTTGAATTCTGAACGTAAAGTTATGAGTCGATGAAATGCTAGTTTGAGTGTGCAAAGATTGCTCAAGTTCGGTATTCGGATGCTAATGCGGTTGGCTTATTCGTTGAGGGATTGGTTGCTTTCGAGATCCCACGATCAATAGACTTGATTTCCACCTCTCGGGATAGACGTACACGAGTTGAACTTGGTATTGCCTTTCCAAGTTAACTTCGATGTTGTCATCACATGCATATCTATTACGAGATTTGCCTTATTACTTAGGTTTCATTTTAGGGTTTTCATTGGCGATGGTAGTGTTCTAGTTAACATGCTTTCAATAAGGGCGTGCATGCTTGCACAATTGTCCATTTTTAGATTAGATGTTTCAGTTAACTGATGGTAGTTTTCCAGTTAACTGTATAGTTTGCTTTATTAGGGCTTAGCAATAAATCTTGCATGCATTGCAAAACTGTAGTTGACTCAAGGTGATTTTAGGGTTCCCTACACCTTGATGTATATAAATAAGAGTTTTGCTCATTTGTAAATAACTTTTGCTGGAGAGAGAAATATATGCTGCGCCTACCTTGCCCTCAATATTGCTCTTTTGGTATTTGTTCATGTGTCTTCACTATTGCGATTAATTGTTATGCCACATAGGGTTTCATGCAATCATAATGGTGGATTCTTTCTGTCTTGTGAATCTTTTATCATTATAATCAAGTGTTATGCCACATAGGGTTTCGTGAGATTATGATGATAAAATCGTTTTGTGAATCTTTACTATTTTGATCAAGTGTTATGCCACATAGGGTTTCATAAGATTGGCGTAGTAAATTCCTCCCATAGTTTAGATAAATCTGTTTGAACATCTTTATCATTGAGGTCAATTGTTATGCCACATAGGGTTTCAAGAGATTGAGATGATAAATCTGTTTTGTGTTAATTTACCATTGTGATCAATCGTTATGCCACATAGGGTTTCGAGAAATTACAGTGATAAATCTGTTTTGTGAATCTTTATCATTATAATTAAAGGTTATGCCACATAGGGTTTCATGAGATTGTGGTGATAAAGGTTGTTTTGTGAAGACTTTACTATTTCGATCAAGTGTTATGCCACATAGGGTTCCATAAGGTTGTCTTGGTAAATTCTTAAATCAATTTTGTGCCCAATAAGCTTGTTTAGATTGAGATGATAGTTGCGCCACCTTGCCTTCAAGTAGAGAATCTAAACTCGTTTATCGTCCAATAGTCATCCCTGCTCCATTTCCTCATGCTCTGTTTTCTTGAGGAAAATGGATAGATTTAAAGTAGTTAGCTTAGTTGTAGTTAATGATCTACGAAACCAGAAAATCCTTAGCTGCAACGTTCTTGGTTTTCTTAACCTTGTGCCTCTTCCAGCTGAGAACAAAAAGATAGGACTTAGATTACTATTCTTTTCCATGCATTCCAGCACAACGAGGGAGCTTCCCCTCCTAATTTGAAGAGCACTCATTGCGTAGTGTACATAGCTGTCCGTACAAACCTGCACTCCAGAGGTGTTAGATTTGGCATGTGAGTCACCTCAGGAGACTTCTCTTGTGGGCCCTTAAGGTTTGTCGGATTTAAGCGAGATAGTGCACGAGATTGGGTCATCGAGCTCTAGCTATTAGAAGAGGTCAAAATAGTGCTTGGATGATGAAAGTTGACTTTAGATCAAAAGTAACCTAAGTGCAACCAAAGAGCGAGTAGCTTTTTACTTTTAAGGCCCTTAACACAGGCTTTTCGGTGTAAATTGAATCTACGATCATTGGATGCAGAATATCTCCAGTCATGCAGTGAACTTCGTTTCATATCAGCAGGGTTCACCATTCGCCGTCAACAGCCATTTGAAGTGTCAAATGGTAGTTTAGGAAAATGGCTAAGTCTGGAACCCGTAAAGCAATTTAATCAGAGGCGCCTAATTTTTCAAGGGGTTAAATGATGGATTTTGTAGTAATGTCTCCTAGCAGACATTTCTTCCTTGTTCAGTAGGTTTTTCGATGAATTCTTCAGATCAGTCTCAGCATCACCCGGTCATCCGGAAATCAGTGTCGAAGTTGGCCAGTCGTAACAGTGCTGTCAGCTATAAAATAGGGAGTTAGTAAAAAGTGTAGTATCTTGAGCAAATGGACGCCTATGAGCTCAAGAGTTGACTTTTCGGAATCGGTGAAGCCCGACGGTGAATTCTAAAGCTTCAACAGAATTGTCAACTAAAGTTCATAATATTTGCAATTTTAGCATAAGATGGCGATTTTCTATTTTTGGCGCCTTTTGTTATTTGCATGATAATAAATACTTTATTATTTATTCAAATTCGAACTTCCAGTCAGTGGCAGTGGAACTGAAAGGCAACCAATCAGAGATCTTCTATTTTTGTTAGGGTTTTCAATTCTTGCAGTTACCAATTGGTGCGAATGTCTTCTTATTTAAGTATGGCGCCATCTTCATTATTATTCACAGAGCTTTCAAGAGAAATTCGATTTTCATTAAGAGCAAATTCAATCTTAAGTGAAATTCGTGTTTTTTAAAGCAAGTTCATATCTTCAAAGAGAAATCGAAGTTATCAATTTTCAAAGCAACTTCAGAGAAGTTCGTATTTCTTCAAGAAGAGAAGGCACACACCTTGAAGAGAATTCATAGTTTAAAGCAATTCGCAAATCCTTCAAATAAAAGGCGTAATCTCAAAGGTGAACAACTTCAAAGGAATTCGCAATTCTCCAAATTTCAAAAGGTGAAAATCTTAAAGAAGAGAACTTCAGAGCAATTCGCACTTCCTCAAGGATAAAGGCGTTTCCCTTAAGCAATTCGCAAATCTTTCAATATTTGAATTTCAAGTTTCAATAGAAATTCGCAAGTCCTTCAATATAAATTCGTATTTTCTTCAAAGGAAATTCGAATTTCTTCATAAAGGCACAAAGTTCAAGAGGAAAATTCGTGGTTTTTCAAAATAAAGGCGAATTCTTCCAGTTCAAAGGCAAAATCTACATCAATTTCTAGAGGCGATTTTTCCTAACATATCTTTTTGCAGGATCAAAGTTCACAATTATCAGCAATTTAAAGAAATCTTGAGCGATTTTCACAGAAAAAGGACATCATAAAAACGTCTTTTTCATCCTTCAAATCTCAGATTTCTCACATAATACAAATTGCATGTTCCTGAAATTGGCGAATTCTACAAGTCTCAGTATCTGGATCATTCTCATATAATTTCCTCGAGTTAAATTTGTGCGTTTGATTTTTCACGAATTTTTAACTTTAGAACGTTCGTTCTCGAGTTATTAATTTTCTCAAGTGAAAAGTCTTTGTACGATCAAGTAGAAGTTGAATTTTCGCAAATCTGACGTTTTGGGTTGTCTTAGAATCCTTTTATGGACAAAACCCATATTTCAGATTTTTTGCTGAAAATAATTCTTCGAAAGGCTATTTTTAACTCTCGCAGGCTATTTTTAGTTTCCAAAAATCTTGTCAGAACATAGTCGAGTTCACAGTCAACAGGCTAATTTTTCAGAATGCAGTTCACTCAGCTCGAATACAGGACCAAAACCGTCCTTACCCATGACTTTCTCAGGTTGGTTGAGACAGATCTTCACAAAGTGTTGCCAGAAGCAATGCTAGATCCGGTCAAAATCAGAAGTTCAATCATTCAGAATATTGAGCAGTCTGGCTTACTAGAGGCCGCTTCCATACCTATCTCCGTTCACTGTGTTGAGTTTGTGATGGCTTGCATTAAGCATTACAATTCTACTACTCGTGAGATAGTGTCAGTTGACGGACGGGTCATTTGTAGTCTCAAACCTCTAGACATCGAGAGGAGTTTTGGCATTCCTCAACACCAGAACAGCCTAGTTGTTTCTATGGAGCAGTGTGCGCAGGCATTTGATGCTGATGTGGACAAGTGTCAGTAGAAGATGGCAGAAAGATGGTTAAAACAAGCAAAGAACAGATTGCCAAACAATGTGGGTCGTGGTGAATACAAGCATGAGTACGCGATTCTAATTACACTCCTGAATCGTGTCTCAGGTCAAGCACATGCAAATGTTTTCCAGCCTTGGATGTATTACATTATTGGTCGCATCATTTCTAGGCAGGAGCATTATTTCATCAGCGATATTCTTCACAGGCAAATCACCGGTTTCATGGTTGCTCATGAGTTTCATATGTGTTCATATCTCGTGTACTTGATCGCTTATCAGGGTCAGTTTCGAGGACTAAACACCGTGGGCATTGTCAGTGTTCAGAAAGTCTATCAGTATTATGATCAGCTTGAGTTCACCAGAGCTGAACGTCATTTCAAAGCGTGTTCCGCAGAAGCTTTCACGACTTATATAGTGAAAGCTTGGACGGGGGAATTGCATGTTAGAGTATCTGTGATTGCTAGAGACGCTGATGGATGGATGGGCAGATTGGTTTATTGAGTTCCCAACATACACCTACATCCGTTATACGGTTTCACGGAAATCGCCATGCTTCCGGTTATCGCCGGATAAGCAGTCTTTGGGGAGTTCTAAAGGCGGATGCATGATGTTCATCGTCTTCTCGCCTGACGCGGACCATCTCTCAACTTTCCCTTCGGTTTGGAATGTATTGGTGCAGTGACAGTGATTACTGGATCGCCCGGAGACAGAGCAGAAATATCATATTAAGTATCTTGTCGAAGCAGTGCCTATGACCTTTGGTCATTATCATTCGCCTTCTTTGGAGGCACATATCATGAGCCTTCATGGAGGATGCTTGGGCAAATTACACGAGGATGACTTGAGGTTAGCGAGGCCGATTCAGCCACTTCTCTCTCTCAGTTTTCTTGTCGAGGAAGATGTGGGAGGTTTATCAGAATGATGAGGAGAGGTTCTTCCCTCGAGTTTTGAAGGCAATTAGATACACAACCGTTGCAGCTGATTGATTGGTACGCCAAGGAATACGCAACAGTCAAAGAGAGGTCAAATAGAGTTATCCAGAACAGTATACTTTACCTCGACAGCAAGAAGACAAGGAGGGTAAGTATGCCCAGAGCAGAGCCGCCAGTAGTGGTGAATCCTTCGTTACCTTCCTCGTCAAAACCTAACAAAAAGAAGAGTAATCCTCCCAAGAAAGTACAAGCACCAAACAATTCAAAGGGCAAGGCACTTGCCACTGTTACACACACGGAGCCTGACAGACAGCCGCTTACAAAGCCAGTTCAGAAATTAGCTCAGAGCCCGCCAGTACCTGAGGTTCAGCCTCAAGTTCCTATATCAATTCCAGAGCAGTTGCCAGTACCAATTCACATTGAATTGGATTTAGACTCTCCACCTCGCAGTGGGTCTTCTACATACCCACTCTCATAAGTGCCTCCTGTCGCTAGTGCAGACCCTTCTAGTAGCATTAGCCGAGACCGATCTTGGATCGAAGCTCAGCTTGGAAGGAAGAGGAGGCAGCCATCTTATGTTCTCAATCAGTCCGATTTCGATGACATTTACCAGGATGCGCCAAATAAGAGAGTCAAGAACATGGTTCACGTAGAGAGAAACACTGATATGGAGATTGTCATTGAGACTGCCGTACCTCCACAGGGGAAGAACTTGGCTGAATTGGAATCTCAGGATTTTGAGGTTATCACAGTCAACCTTGGTCGCAGCACACGCCAGACTCAGGTTGATCTCCTACAAGTTGCTACAGACAGTGCCAGGGATAGAATACTAAAGGACGGAGAGGATAAGGCAACCCTCAAGGCTGAAATCAGACAGCTTCGTCAGTACATTTCTAGCCTTGTGCATAGACCAGAGGTCATTACCACACTCCCACCGATGCTTGAGCCTCCAGCAGATCAAAGTCAACTCAATCACTTGGTTGCATATGGCAAGCATTTGGAGGAATGGGAGGAGGAGTTCGTTGCTAGAGGCCGTACTATGCTTACAGAGTTATATCAGTTGCGATACAATGCACGAGAGCTCTGTCTTCGTCTTCAGGATGAGGAACGAGATATGGCTATTAACAAACCCAGAGATGAGATTATGATTGCTCACCTGAATGTGGCTTATGATGCAGTCACAGATGCAGAGGACAGAGAGGCTATCTACTCTTGGAAAACACAGTTGGTTTTCAAGGCAAAGATAGAGGACACTTTGGCATCAGAGTTGGCTAAGAGTAGAGAGCATGTCACTAGTGCACTCCGGTTTGTGAGGACTCTAGTATCTCGCTTACCGTGCCGTTACCAGATCGAGGGTGGTGCCTATGTTGAGCTTACCGACATTCAATCAGAGCTCCAGGCACTCATTCATACCATTTTCAGTGGGGAGACCGTTGGCTGTAAGATTACTCAACTTACAGTCATGTCAGCATTATTCGATGAGGCAACAAGGAGTAGGGGCGAACTTCAATCTCAAATTTCAGCTGGTGAGGACATGCTGCATCGACATAGCATTCTTCGACAGAGTCTCATAGCTCCAGATAGTGATACAGTCAACAATCTCGTTCAGGGATTGATTGCTCGAGATCACACATAGTAAACTTCAGTTTCCACC
>VDFB02325104.1:0-47403 GCA_007258455.2 Sequoia sempervirens | reverse complement strand
TGGACTCCAATTGAACAACTAGACCTTGCACCAGCAACTCTCCAACCAGATCTTACACACATTGCTGGAGAGCAAACTGACATCACCAACAGTCTGCAGATCTTTATCTTTGAAAAGAATACATCTCCCGCTCAGTGGAGACCTGCAGCAGTTACTCTGGACGAAGAAGTAAGAAAGACTGATCTTGCAGCAAAAAGACCAATATTACCATCTCCCGCGTCGTAGTAAGCACCTTGACTTGCCAGCTGCGAAGAGATCATTCCAAGCACAAAGCCGCCAAAGTTACCAAGAGCAATAGCTTGCGCAAGAAGAGATGTCGTGTCATCAAAGCATTGAATATCCGGAGATGGAAGAAGTCAACACATAGATCAAGGAGCTGTTGACCAGAAATGGTGAAATGAGAAAAGCTATAAATGCACCAAAGAAGGACACCATACACCCTCCAAGTGGCATTCATGAGACTTGAGTTTGACTTGATGCTTCTTTCCAAGTCAACTCAAGATGCTATTAAATGTAGTTGGAGTTAACTTAATGCTTCTTTCCAAGTTTAACTCCACTTTCCCTAAATTATGCATTGTCAGATCCCACTGATTAAGGATGTCTAATTGACTTCCATGATTTGTGGATCTTAGATCTCCACTAAATGTGGATGTCTATTTTAGAGGGAAACTTTACATTTAAGTTCACCTTTAGTTTGCTTTCAGTCAACTGAAGTAGTTTCCAGTTGACTCTTTGTTGACTTTCAGTTAACTGAAGTAGCTTTCCAGTTAACTGCTTGTTCCCCCTATTTAGGAATAAATCTTGCTAGTTGATTGGCAAGAACTCATTGTTAACCTGGCGAGATTTTGGGGTTGCCCACTCCTTTGAGTTCTATAAATAAGAGCCTTGGGCTCATTATTTGTTTAACCTTTACTTGCTATGCAAAATTGCTGCGCCATTGTTGCCAACACTTTGAAAGCGAATATTTGTTCACTCTTGGATGAGAGTTCGTTGGTTGATTGTAATTGTGCATGATTTCGTGCCTTTGCTCTCCCAACTTTTGTAGTTCGTTGATAAAGCATTGAAGAAGAATATCAGAAGGCGCTTGCATTTTGATCATCTTATTTGAGTTATGTCTACGTCCTGTGTTTAATAGCTTGTTGTCTCATTTCCCTCCTCGGATAGGAGTCCCTCCTCCTTGGATATTTGTTATTGACAGTTGTCGTTTGATGTTGTTTAATGTGTTGACTTCCAAGCTATACTTCGGATAGGAGTCCCTCCTCCTTAGCAAGCTCGTTGGCCAAGGCATCGTGATTTTGTTGTTTCTAGTAAACTATTTCTTAAGCTCATACCTCGGATAGGAGTCCCTCCTCCTTGGCAGATCTCGGATCTAGTTTACCGTGCAGAGTGTTTGCTTGTACCAACCTTATCCCGGTGTATACCCGAGAGTTCAGAGCCTCGGTCATATCCTCTGGAGACGGCGAATTCAAGTGATCCAACCATCCCATTCCCGCTCCTTTACCCTCATGCTCTGTTCATCTTGAAGGTATTGGATAGATAAAAGCAAGTTAGTCGTAGTTAAGATCTGCAGAAACCAGAGAAAAGCTTAGCTACGGCGCATTGTGTTTGTGCACCCTTGTGTCCTGCCGCTGAAGCATAAAAAGATAGGAACTTAGTTAAACATTTCCCTTCCCTACGCATTGCTCCCAGCAGAGAGGGACTTCTCCTCTTTAAATAACGAAGAAGTGTTGCAAAACATTTGAAATAGCTGAACGTTTACAATCAGCACTCCAGAGGTGCTAATTTAAACGCCAACACATTTGATCTTTGTCCTCTTTTCCCCTTGGTACCTTGGTATATTTCTTCCCTTTTTCCTTCTTTGCGGACACCCCTAATGGCCCTATAGTTGATTCCATAAATCCTGCAAGATAAGACACAGTAAGCATATTCATGTATAAAATAAGGGGAGCATTAGCAAAATCCTACAAAACTGATGTCAAACCAAGTAGTTCATTTTTCAAAGATCATAATATGTATTAGAAATCATCGTTTTCCTTTCGTTCGAGGAAGATAGGGCAATGTGGGCCTAGGGATGTGGGTTTTCTTGGGTTGACAACTATTTTGGAGGAGGCATCAGTTGGACGGCGAAGAGGGAATGACGACCCGTACATAGCCACCCACATCAATATTTCTACCTCGTAATGGGGCCCATTGAAGTGTTAGGTCATTTGGACATGTGGGTTTGATCGCTCCTAAGGTCTCCTAGAGTGTTAATTGATCAATTTAGATAAGCGGGTTCGAAGGTTGCGAGAGCAGAGGCCATCAAAGTAGTTTGGAGCTTTGTCATTTAAGAACAACCTTGGGATGGTGGAAACCCGCCGACAGAGTCCCGCATCACGGGACCCACAGGCATGGGGGACGGCTTGGCTTTGTCTTTTGAGTTTCAATTATTCAAGGTGATGCGGGCAGAAACCCGTGGGAAGCCGTTGAGAGATGACCATTCGAAATAGCAAGGATGGGACGATGGCCCACACAGTCAATCCTGCAAGAAGGTTGTCTTGATCTGTTTGTTCATGATGGGCCTGATGGAGGTAGAGGGATCGGGTTCCACAAGGCGGGTGGATGGTGAGGCACGAACATTTGGAACGACGGAAGCACGACACCGGTCTACAAGCGGCAGCTCACAACGGAGGGCCCGCAAACAATATACTTGGTCGTTTTCATTCTCGGGGCCCAAAAGGGAAGCAGATGGCATGGGGTCCACAAGGCGAATGGATGGGGCATCACAACAGCCACCAAACATCAACGAAGATGATGCAGCCCATAGATTGGAGTCCGCAAAGGTTGTTCCGCAAAGGGTTCAAACTTAGGCATTTTAATCATGTTGGGCGATGACAAGAGACGCGGGGTTCGCAAAGTGGGAGGAATTGAGAGCCTCGTCATTTAGGATGGTCAATGAGATGATGGCAAAGCAGCGACAGAGACCCATGGGAGATAGCCCGTAGAATGACTTATGCGGTGGTAGACAAGGGTTCTGCAGAACTCGCAAGGCAGGAGGCCAAGGTCAGAAAACCATGTGAAATGATGATTGAAAGGGAACCATCTACGTGTGGAAACCTGCACTCGTGGACCTATGGGGGTTGGGAGGATTTCCCCTTGACTTAATATTTTTGTTTGTTTTATTGGTGACGATAAGGAAGTGGCATCCACCTGCATGCGCGTGCCCGCCAAAGGTGACAACTGCAGTTTGGAGTTTGTTGTTTGGAGAGCCAAGGTAATGGCGACGAAGGACTTGCAGGCCGCAAGGGCTCAATGACCCTAGTTAAGAATAGCGGTCGTGGTGGGAAGTTTCGCACGATTCCAATGGGCCAATTTTTGAAGGGTTTTTAGATTCCAAAACATGGATTTTGTGAGAAATTTAGTCTTCTTGCTGGTTTCAAGGTTTTCCTTATCAAAATTTTAACAACTTTGCAGGATTCAATGAAAAACACACAACTAAGATGGCAGTAGGAAACCTACCTGATAGACCCGATGCAAGGCAATGTAGAAGGCTTTGAATTCGTCCTCAAGGCAAAGCGGGCATGAAGGCGATGAAAGGAGGAGGTCTGATAGGTTCAGCAAGAATGTCGGTGAAAATGATTTGTCAAATTTTCTATTTATAGGATTTCTATCATTAAATGCCCACATTTAATGTCAGTATGGCGACGAGTGTAGTTGGTGGACAATGATTTTGAAATGGTCGCTAGTGGGAAATGCAGAGTTCGCGAGGCGGGTGGCAGCCAGGCGTTTGCCATTTAGCAAACCAGTGAAAGGAACGATGATGAAGGATGTGGATCCCGCAGTGCAGGTGGATGTGCCAACTCGACCGCCGTGGGGATGGAAAAAGCACGATGGGAATCCACCAAGGGCAGCTCGCATGGGCGGACCCGCAAAGGGCAAAGGTCGCCAAATCTTAAGAACTTAGGGAAAACTGCCAGGGGAACTCCGCGAAGGCAGAAGGCTTGAGAATTTCAAGGGTGGTGAAACTTAGTCAACTCAAGATGGTAACCTTAGGACTTATTGACCACTTAGGACTCAAAATAGGGGGCACACAAAATGAGGTGAAGGCACAAGCGACCCAACAAAAGTGAAAAAGAGAGGGTCCCTGTTCTAAACGGGGCGTGTGTGCTATAGGCACAACAAACACATATTTATAAATATATTTATATTTATATAGATAGAAATGAATACATTTAAATATGTATATCTATATATATTTAAATATATATATCTATATAGATATATATGTATATATAGATATAGATATAGATCTATATTTATATATATCTATATCTATCTCTATCTATATACATATATGTATATATATACATGTATATCTATTTATATATATATGTATATATATACATGTATATCTATTTATATATATATATACATATATATAAATATATCTATATATATATCTGTTTATATATATATATCATTATGTTTTTCTTTCGCCTACGCAAATATAAATGTATGTACCAAAAAATGTATATGTTTGTTCAAAATGAATAACAAATTAAAAGAAACAAAATAATGTATCTGAAATATAACTATATATATATATACATATATATATATATACCAACATCTGTATATGGAGTAAAACAAATAAATTGAAGAACAAATTAAGATTGGGTGTAACAATCACGTTGTATACAACAAAAATGCATTATCATTCATAAATAGTATAACTTGAAACCCCAAATATTGAGTTACATGTGAGTGGGTGATACTTTTACATCGCATACAACAGATTGGAATTCCCAGGCATAAATAATATAAATGAAAACCCAATAGGTTGAGCACTTACAATAGAGTAGGTGACAATAACATCCTATATAACATATAGGCATTGGGAGACATTAAGAATTGAACTAAAAGCATTTTATCTTATGCACTTAGAGCAGATTGGGTGTAACAATCACATTTTATACAACATAATGCCATATACATATGTTGGCATATATATAGATAAGAGACCAAAGAAAATATATATATTATAAAAAAACTAATATGTTTAGTAGGTGAAGGGATATATGCATTACTCTATCACTTTTAAAATGTTGTTTATTTCAACCATATAAATATATCAGTATATATATACATATATGTACATGTGTGTGTGTATTTGTACATATATATTGCAAAAATAGTAGATTGAGACATCGATGAACATTGGCTAAACAGTGGGACAATACAAATTGTGGTTAATTGTTAGACTAGTGAAACTCTTTTCATATTTCGTAATAACAAATAAATATAAAAAGCAAATTGCAGCTCATGAATGTTTGTGCAATGAAGAAAAGAATAATATAAGTGCACGACAAAATATTCTTGAAATGAGAACCAATGAAACCTTTTTCATATTTTGTAGTAACAAAAAAATATAAAAAACAAATTTTAAAGTGAATGATTGTGCAATGAACAACAAAATAATAGAAGTGCATGGCAGAAATATAGTCGAAATGAAAACTTGTGAAACTCTTTTCATGTTTTGTAATAATAAACAAATATAAAATAAAAATTGTAGAGTCAATGTGCAATGAAGAACAAAAAAGAAGTGCATGGCAGAATATCCTAGAAATTAAAACTAGAGAAACCTTTTTCATATTTTGTAATAACAAAAAATTATAAAAAGTAAATTGCGGAGTGAATGTTTGTGTAATGATGAACAAAAAATTAGAAGTGCATGGCAGAATATCCTCAAAATGAAAACTAGTGAAACCCTTTTCATATTTTGTAATAACAAACAAATATAAAAAAAAATTGCAGAATGAATGTTTGTGTAATGAAGAACAAAAAATTAGAAGAGTGCATGGCAAAATATCCATGAAATGAAAACCATTGAAACCCTTTTCATATTTTGTAATAACAAACAAATATAATAAGCAAATTGCAAAGTGAATTTTTGTGTAATGAAGAACAAAAAATTAGAAGAGTGCATGGTAGAATATCGTCAAAATGAAAACTAGTGAAACCATTTTCATATTTTGTAATAAAAAGCAAATATAAAAAGAAAAATGTAGAGTGAATGTTTATGCAATGAAGAATATAATAATAGAAGTGCATGACAAAATATCGTCAAAATAAAAACTAGTAAAAACCTTTTCACATTTCGTAGTAACAAACAAATATAAAAAGCAAAATGCAGAGTGAATGCTAGTGCAATGAAAAACATAATAATAGAAGTGCATGCCAAAATATTGTCAAAATTTTATTCAGTGAAACTCTTTCATATTCCCTAATAAAAAATAAATATAAAAAGAAAAATGCAAAGTGAATGTTTGTGCAATGAAGAACAGAATATAAGAAGTGCATGGTAGAATATTGTCGAAATGAAATTCAGTGAAACCCTTTTCACATTTCATAATAACAAAAAAATATAAAAAATTATAATGCAAAGTGAATGTTTGTGCAATGAAGAACAAAATATTAGAAGTGCATGACAAAATATTGTTAAAATAAAATTAAGTGAAACCCTTTTCCTATTTCCTAATAACAAACAAATATAAAAAGCAAAATGTAGAGTGAATGTTTGTGCAATGAAGAATAGAATAATAGAAGTGCATGGAAAAATATCATCGAAATGAAAACCAGTGAAACCCTTTCTATATTTTGTAATAGAAAACAAATATAAAAAGCAAGTTGTAGAGTAAAAGTTTGTGCAATGAAGAACAAAATAATAAAAGTGCATGGCAAGATATCGTTGAAATGAAAACCAACAAAACCATTTTCATATTTCGTAATAACAGACAAATAATAAATAAAAAATTAGACTGAAAACCCATGTCCAATTAAAAAATCATTGCAAACCCATGTCCAATTAAAAAATCACTACAATTTTTTAAACCCTTTTAACTCACCGAAGACATGCTAGAACACGCAAACCCAATCAAAGAAGCAAAGACAATGGTATAGGCTTAGTGAGGTAAAACACCTCACTTGAGTTCAACGAATCTCAAAACTACAAACAAAGCCGAAGAAGAATCGATGTAGAGCCAAACATGTATCTATGCCTAACCAAATGAAGAGTCAAGAACAAACACAAAGGAAAGGAATGACATTGAGTGGGATATGCGAGAATTTGGAGCATTGAATGAAATTTGTCCCTTGAATAACATGCTAGTCAGGCAGAGTAAATGGGAAGGGACGCATAAGGAATGTTGTTGGATGGAGCTAACAAAGGGGGTGGTGCATGATTAATGCTCTGAATTGGACATTTGGGGTGGCAAGGTGTTCAACCGCCAATTTCCATCCGACCCACTGCCAGCTCCCCTTCACATAGCCTCTAGAGGTGGACCTAATTGATGATTGGTCAAACCCCAAAATGGGGCCGTCATGAACAACATGGACCAATTGGAGTGTGACATGTGGTAGACAAGATGATTATGTAAAAAAATAATATTGGCGAGTCCACAATGGATTGGCTAATGTGTTGGGCTTTTTTTTATTGTTTGTTGGTCCACATTATTGTTCATGACTCTGTTGCCTAATGGAGTAGGCACTAATACAAAATTGGTGAAGGATCAAATATTCATCATTCAAAACACCCTCCATCCCTATTAGAAGTAGGAGCAGATTAGATTTTAACTAGGATTTATGCATGTTGTTCATGATTTTGTATTACAAACTAGGGAACAATCTCAAGTGGATTTGATCATCTAAATCATTAGTAAATAATTTCATGCATGTTTATACCTTGAAATTGTGTATAAAACATCAAATGAAATGATCTTGAGGTATTATAATAATTTTTTTTTTTTATCTATAGGTGCATGTGCAAGGTGTTCTATCAACTTTATAAGAGGTCTTGTGCAACTAGTTTGTCTTGACATAGTGACAATTATAGGCGTGAAGTGTATATTGGGTATAGTTTTTTTATTGTTATAGTCATGTTATATTTTAATTTATGTACAAAACTATTTAGGATACTATTGTGAATACCCTCTTGAGTCTAATTGAGTCCCAAGTGAATGAGAGACTACCCACTCTCATCAATCAACCTTTAACCCTTTTAGTTTGTTGATGAACCTCCCTTTTTATCTTCTTGATGATAAATCCTTGGCCTTGAAGGTGAGAATAAGTTATAGGATTGTGGAGTAGTGGTTTTGGGACCCAACACCTTTCATGTTTGGGAATTAGCCTCCAACTTTATATTGTGTTAAATATTATTGTTTGGTTGGAAAACTATCCATAATTTAGAAGGAAACTAGCATGTTATGAAATTTGTCACTATTGTAGAAATCTAAATATGTCTATAATTGACCACACTTGAATTTACCTCATTCTATTCATTAATTAATTAAATAATATTTATTTATTTATTTAATTCATCATTATCTAACCCTTAAATAAATAAATTTATATTTATTTAATTAATTCTAACCTTAACCCACAAACCTTCTAACTAAATAAATGAATTACTCTCTAATTAATTAATTTATTTAGGATATTGGAAATTTAGAATGTGTTGTTATGCTTGGTTGGCATAAGCAGTGGACCGAGTTGGCACGGTACAAGAGGTGTTGAGATGGATGGAATAATTTATTGCTAGTCTTGTCACAGATGTTGTGTGGCAACCTATGGCCTACCTGAGGACGTGGGGAGGACAATTCACCAACTTGATTTGACACAACTCATTTATACACACATGAATTATGGGTACTAAAAGGTGGTGGGCGAGGAGCATTGCTCATTCAAACGACAATGTTTATGGTGGTGGTATGTGTGTAGAGGCTATGGAGATTCCCATCTGCTTGACAGAAACACAAAAGTTGTGGGCCTTCCTAGGGAAGATCATTGAGAATCGACTACATTCAGTGTTTAAGGAATGAGACCATCTAGTGTTAGGAGAAGTAGAGTTGGTTCTAGGGAGAGATTTCATGGTTTCGACTAAGTGCTATCGTATGAATGTGGACATAGATTCAAGGATTTTTGCATTGTTGGACTTGGAAATTCCAAAAGCAATGGTGTTGTTGATGGCGCATAAGTTGGCAATGACAGACCTTCTAGGTGGGGTGGAGGATGTGATAATTATCGTAGAGTTGGGGGTCGGTATGCCACGTCCACATGACATGGCCAGGGTCTTTCTACCACACATTCACGTCAAGCGGTACCCCCTCCTTTTTGATGTGAAAGGACATGAGCTTGAGGAACACAAAGAGCGGGTGCAACGAGGGGATGCATTTTGAAGGTAATTTTGTACCTGGAGGTTGCACTAGGGGTGGACTCGAAAGAGCACTTTTGAGAATATTTGTTGGAGGAAGGTGTGCTCTTGGAATAGGGGCTCTGGTTCTGTGTTGGTGGCATTACTGGGGATGTGTTAGAAATGTCTTTTTGTATTAGTTGTTTTGTTGGGTGGGTGGCTTCGGCCATATAATATGTAATGGGTGGGTTGTTTCTGAAGGGTGGAGGGTTTTTTTGGCTTTTGTTGGGTGGAGCGTTTGGTCAGTCTTGGGTGTCTACTGTTGGGTCGGGTCATGGGGTGGTGAGCATCTGATCTTTTCACCGTTGAGGTAGAGCTATAAACCCAATTTTTGATATCAATGAAAAATAATTTATGTATCAAAAAATAAATTATTTAGGATAATTAACTTTTATTACCATTTTCTTATTATTTAATTCCATCTCACCATCAATCCTTGTCCATTCAATCTTAGCCCTTGAATCCATATACATGGATCAAGATCTAAACTTGTCACCATGTGACAAGTGTCCTAACCTACCTATCCTACCCCTTTCTCACCCATGTGTGAGCATATCTTTCATACATGTGAAGCCACCCTACCACTTACACATGCCATAGACATGCTACTTTACCTCTTACACATGTCATAGACATGCCACTTTACCTCTTACACATGTCATAGACATGTCTCTTTTTGTTCTTTCCAATGTGTTCTCACACATGTGTGAGCACAACTCACTCTTACACCTCCATTCCTCTTGTGACACTTGTCACAAGGCTAAGCATCCATCATATCATTCAATCTTGACCCTCCATTTAGTAAATGCATCTCGACCATTGATTTCCCCCATCAAAAATTTATGAATTGAGGCATTTGCTCTCATTTTAAAGATGGACCTTCATCATATCCTTATGCTACTATTTTCTTCTATCAATCCTCAATCCCAACATCATAAACAACCACATTCCATCCAACTACAATATCAAAAGGATCACATCAAGTAGACATGGGTGCATCTACTTCAACTCAATCCATGAGGTGAGAAAGGTAAAGGCAAGGTATTTGTTCATTATTGCATTTATCTTCTACTTTTTATCCTTTATCCATTTCATCATTTTCAACTATTTGGGAAATTAGAGTCTTCTTTTCTATAATCAATAATTTTTTCACATTATTTTAAAGTGTTGGCTTGCATTATGCCCATATAATGGTTGAATGTTATATTATTAATTTTGGTCATATCAATGTAGGTGTCGAATGGGCAAAGCATTTTGTAATTCTTTTATCATATTTTACTATATGGTTGTTATGGATAATTTTTTTTATTTCATAATTTGTAAATTGTCTGATGGCTTAGTGTAGATGGTTAAGGATATTCAATCAACGTGTTGAGTCATCTTGAGTTGTTTGTCAATTATTGGATAGAGTGTATTGTACACCTAACCTATCCACCTCCTCCTTCACATGTGGGCATCTCCAAATATGTTAAAGAGTGTGTTGGTAAAGTGTCTTGTGGAATTTCATTGTGTCTTTGGAATGTTTCGCTTTGTAACCTTATTTCTTGTTGGAGAGTGTATTGGTCCAATGTGTTGTTCAAATATTAACAAGTTAGAGGCTTTAGAGTAATATTATAGATCTTTTTTAGTCTTTTGATAGTTTGTAGGTGACCTAGGGATATTGTCCATGTTAGTAGAGTCCTTGAGTAGGTGTCCTCAAGTTTTTTTTTGTTTGAACATTGTGAAAGGATGGCAACACAAAATTGGGAAAATGACACCATTTTAAGATACTAGAGGGATGCATTGTAGTCCCTTTGGTGTTTTGGAGTTCTCTTGGGGCATTGCAGTCCTCTATACTAAAACATCCATGAAATCTTAGACAACATGTGTTTCCTAACTTTCCCTAAAGGATATTTCTATATGGAAGTTGTTCCCCTTGGTGCACTAAGTCTTCCCATGTTGACACTTCATTAATAGGTGTCTAAATCTAGAAATTATTCAATATTTTTGTATTGGGAAGTGTGTATTTGTACAAAATTGATTGGTGGTCTTTCTAATTGGTTGAGAGCTTGTAACTCGTAGTGGTCCAACCTATTGTGTAGGTTTCCCCTTGTGTTTTGGGTGTTTATTGAGTTGGCATGAAATGGAATGGAGGTAATATTCACCCTCAATATACTCCATGTGTTCATGAGAGAACAAGATTATGGACTTATGTCTGATTATACTTGTGGAGGGAGTTCCATCCTTTGATATGATCATCATGGTGAATTTGTCACATGACTAGTGAAGTATTCATGTGAGTTTTTTTGTCTTGGTGAAATGGTGATGTCATCTTGTGTGTCATTTTGATTTTCAAGACGATTTGTATGTGTGTTAGTGTGAAATCATGTAAGCCTATCGTTGAAAAACACAAAATATTTTGCACCACATGCTTGTATCAAGTAAATATCTATTGTTGCATCACATGGATACTTATGACTACATCATGTAGAATATTTATTGCACGACATATTTGCATTGTGTGGAGGCTTTCCACCACATCACATAGAGACTTAAAATTGTATTGTGTAGAATTGTATTATCACAACACATAGGAACTTATCATTGTATTGTATAGAATTATATTACCACATCATATGAAGGTTGATTAGATGACCTTATAATACACATGATACATCACACAATTGTATTATCACTTTCTATAAAGCCATAAATTTGTAACACTTCTTCCTCCTCCCTTCTTTTCATTTTTGTCGATAGTTAAATTCACGAATAGTTTAAACCTATTTTAGTTATATGATAGAAGCTACTCATTACATATTTTATTATTATTTTATTTTCACAGAACATTCATTCCAAGGAGCATAGAAAAATTATTCAAGAACATTCCATTACTTTACTTGTATCCTATGTCATTTCTATGAATGTTTAAATATTTACTTTTCACATTAACTAAGAATGTCCATGCACTTTAAAATGCATGCTCATGATGGATTTACATGCATCAAAGTGGGGTAATATGTAATGGTGAAATGCACATTCCCAGGCTATTTCCATTTAATTTTGTGCCCACTTTGGTGAAATGTCTCAAATGTAATCTCATATTGATAGTAACACATTCTTGTGCTAGGTTTAACTTTTTTCCCTAATCCTTATTCTTTCTTATTTACTTCCACTTACACTTATTCCCATATATTTTCCATTTATCTATTATTATTGCACCTATAGCTATTCACACTCTTGTTTGCCCCTACCTTAAGATTATCAATTGACTAGATTCATTTCTACACCACTTAACAATCCCACAATGTGTAGGAATGAACCTAGGGTTCAAACATTCAATTTTAAATTATAAGATTCTTATCCTTTTATACTAGCTATTATGAGTTGACTTGGTATGTGTTTGTAAAATATGGCATCATGTTTTAGTGTTTAAAGATATTTAAGTACACTTGAAATCATATTGGAGAATCAACCAAAATCAAGAGAAGTTAGCAATTACAAGGTGGAATCACTAGAGCACACTTTGATTTTCTAAAGGGACAAAGTGCCACATTTGCATATAGACTACTTGCATATTGGTGAATCCTATATTTAGATCTTTGTTCCAAGCTTCCTTAGAGTCAACCCATCCAAGGCTTTGTCTTAGGAGAACATGACCTTATAATTTGATTGATTTTTGTAAAGACGTTTCTAGAGACTAGAGTCCTTACAAGATTACAAGGCATCAAGATCAAGGTGAACAGTTTTAGAAGCCTACATTTCACTAGTCCATATCTATAATGATCAAGATTGAACCACATGACTTTTTGCACTAGTTCTTATCATAAGATAATCATCATATTGAAGCTGTTAAATTTTGAGAGGTAGAAATTCAATTTTACACATCTTCAACATCATTCTTCTATCATTAGATACATAGGTAAGTACCTCTATTCCTCATATTTGAATTTGGAATATTTATCATAATTGACTATCATTTCTAACTCTACTTATTGATTGAATTTACTTAATTAGCATAAATTATTTATACAAAGCATCTTATTTTTTTACAAATATTTTCTAAAGAAAAAGACACTTTCCTTAGGTTAATCTTGGCTAATCCAATAAGATGCAAACATATAAGCATAAATTAACATAAATTAAATGATGATTAGTTGGGAATAATATTATAATTTACAATAGTTATTTTAGGAAAGTAAATGTAGTGAATAGGAGTACAAGCTATATGATTGAAGAACGAGTGTTGAGGATATTCTGGAATCATATCAAAATCTACTTAAAAAATGATAATTCTATCAGTGAACAACTTTAAATCTATGTTGAATTTGTGTTTTGTCATAGGTCAAGTTCACAAATCTGGGTCAAGTTCATGATCATGGATTTGTCTTACGAGTCTAGACTCAATCCCATGCAATGTGAAATTGTGCTTTGTTGCTTGCTCCTATAATTCTGATAAGTTTTGGTAGTTGAGGGTTGGTGGTACTTAAAAATGCCTTGGAAGGGTTGTCATTTTGTCACTAGAAGACAAGTTCTCCTAGGTCAACCCCAAAAATGTCTACAAAGTTGGAAAATGCAAGCTTCCTAAGATGATGTATTTAATTTTGTTACTCCTTTTAGTGCACTAAATTGAAATGCGTTGCTATTGATTACTCCTTCATTGCTCTAGACAATTAAGAGATGAGAGATGATGTTTGAGGATTATAATGAATATATTTAATGTTTTTAAACGCCAGTACATAGCATTAAATAGTGCCAAACTTGTAGTTAGCTAGCTTAGGGTGGGGAAATAAAAGGGGCTAGTTTGCAGAATTTGAAATTTGAGAAGGGATGGGTATGCAATTGCGAAATCACCCTTGCAACCATGAAT
This sequence comes from Sequoia sempervirens, assembly GCA_007258455.2. Lineage (NCBI taxonomy): Eukaryota > Viridiplantae > Streptophyta > Pinopsida > Cupressales > Cupressaceae > Sequoia > Sequoia sempervirens. The sequence continues at coordinate 33,328 of VDFB02325104.1, read as the reverse complement.
GGGCAAATGATTAGATCTATGTAACTAATGTCTTTATAGAGGTAGGTGTACAAATATGCATAATAAAAGTGAGGTATAGGTGAATGTATCATAGTATGTGTGTGTAAGGATAAGATTGGAACTAAATGTATAAAAATATGTATGTATATGAATAAAAAAAAGATTAGAGAGATGGACCCAACTTCATACAAGATTGTAACACTTATCACTATATACATCAAGCTTAATAAATAATCTAATAACAAAAGATCAACAAATACAAAACTAAAATAACAAGATTTATTGTTTCGTAAATTATCTTTAACCTCATAGACTTCAATTTTTTTCTATTCTAATCTATTTTATATCAAAACATTTCCTCCAAATAAATACAAAAATAAATAAAAAATCACTTAATTGTACAAACTTCACCGTTATATTGTTCATTCATATGATCTACTTTTCTGACTCCTAATTATAATCCCTAATTATTATCCAATATGGAAAAAAAAAATCTACTCATCATCGATTATGTAAATCCTGTTTATCATCAATATTTATGACTAGTCATTCAATGACTAATCATCATGCTTCACATGAAAGATTTTCACACACGGTAGTCACAGTGTGAACTTTCCAAAGCAACGAGCTTTCTGCAGTGCTTATTTCCAATTCAAGAGACACGGGATTCAAAGTACCCTACAACCTGTTGCAGAACTGGTGGGACATTTCCCACAAAGCTTATGGGCTCTACACATAATACACTCATTTCCTATGAATCAAAGCACCTACTAATCTGTTCCTTTTAAAATAAACCAAGACATTCCTGCATTCCCTATGCAGTTAATTGCAGATGACACGTTCCATCAAAGCTGTATTAAGTTCTAAGGTAACCTCTGTCTCCACTTTTGAACCATTTGAACAAATATAAAAATCTGTCCACGTCAATCCCAATTAAAGAAAACAAGCATGCTTTTATATTTTCTATTTTTTTAATAAAGCGAGTATTAATCGAAGTTGTTCGAACAGGGAACTTTGAGTGTGCCGCGTGCATGTATGCTGTATTAATTGGAGCGTGTTTTTAAACGTTAGGGCGAGGGGATTATAGTTATATCAAACCCACTTCCCATTCATTGCATATAACGCATCCCCCAATCTCTTAACACGCCCCGTTTCATGCTCCGTAGCAGAGCATGCATACAACATTATAATTCAAGAGGTTGCAGCAATTGTAGGTTACTCAGCTCTTTGCTCTTGTGAATGAAACCATGATTACGATCAATAATTTTAAGAGTTAAGGTTGCTGCTCTTTCCTGCTAGCTTCGGTAATACCCCAACAGCAAGTATAGTTCCTGGCATTACTTGGACTGGCAGTTTGTTTTTGTTTTATTTATTTTTCTGTCCGTAGTCGCAAAAGTATGGAATGAAAGTAGTTGCATGTAGCTCACTGACTTTGATTTAATGGTGATGGAGTTTTTATCTTTGCGGTCAATGGTAATTCTTTTAGTTCGTTTTCCTTATTCTTAAAGGTGAAAAGGAAAACGTAATGTAAATCGTCTGAGAAAACTAATTGCACGGGAACATACATCATAATACATTTTGATTGTTTTATCTTAAATGCTTTAAATTGGCAGTGGAATTGCTGCGGTTGCTTCAGAGAAAACATTCTGCTATGACTGTTTATTGATCAGGGTTTGTTTTAAATAGGATTATAATCGATATTACTCTGGTGTACGCACATAAATATTTTATTATAAACTAGTAAATCTTCTAGAAGTAATCAACTTCTTGTATTGTAAATGTAGATTTTCCTAAGATCAGGTAGCGAACTAGGTTGGAATTGGATGCTTAAATGCTGTTTGTTAAAGAAGTGGACAAAACATTGACCAGAAATTTTATTGGGATAGAAAATCTTTAGAAATTTGTGAGAGTAGTCAGGTTTGTGATTAAGCTGTTCCGTATGACTATTCATAAAGGCATTTCATGCCAGAGACTGATAACAATCTCTCTTTAAAAAAAGTTTTTTGTGCTATGATTACTTGCAAGGCCTGTTAATACTCAAAATGAGCTGGGTCAGCTCTGGAATTATACTCTCATAAATGTTTACCTGTGTAGGAACATGCCGAATTGCTTTTTCGCGGAGTGAAATCGGAAACTAATCATCCGAGCTAATCATACAGCACCCAGTCATTAACTAGCTGAGTATGAATCCAATGCTGGTTTGTGTGATCTATCTGCAGGTGTTTTCACTGCTATTATTTAGATGCCAGTGTTAGGGAAGTAGTTGTATTCTTTGCAGAGATTATCAGTGGTCCCATAGTCGCATCATTTGACATTGTTTTCATGCCCGGCCCTATCTACATGTTATATTAACTTCCACTGTTAAATTGCCATGCCATTGTACGGGACAGATGAAGAACTGCACTAGGGATTATTTTGTAGACCATGTTCGCGGACTTGACATGCTTTTTGCATGGAAAAGAAATGCTAAGTTCGTTTCTAGAACACAACCATCTTTCCTTTGATAAGTTGGGCTAGTACTATCCTTTTAGCTAAAAGCTTGAACTAATTTTGGAAAAGACCTTGAGAACCATCGTTTTGCAATTGAGACCTTGATTGGGCATCAGATGGTGCGACAGATGAATAATTTCCCCAAGGAATTAAGTCCAAGTGCTCACTTCGCATTGTCACCAGTTCATTGAAGTACAACGAAAAGTTAAATTAAAAGGGCTCTAAGTGCGTGAAAAAGTACAATATGAAAGATGATTTTATATCCAGGCTACAATGGATAGGCCTTAATACAAAATGTTATTACACAATACACCAAAACCAATGCCTATCAACTTTTGGACAACCTACTGTATTGTTTAATTCTCTATCTTAGATCCTAAGTGGATATGTAAGTTGCAAATTTAACCTAATCTTAACATATTCTGAAGAGACTCAATAAGACTAGCCAGCTTACTAGGTCAAATTAATAGAACTAAGAGGGGACAAATGAATGATTTCCCAAAGGAATTGAATCCAAATACTTACTTTGGACTGTCATCGGTGCATTGAAGTACAAGGAAAAGTTAAAATTATCAGGGGAATAAGGGCGTGAAAGAATACAAAGTTAAAGATAATTTTAAATTCAGTCTACAATAGGCTTTAATGCAAAATGTTATTAAAGAATACACTAAAGCTAATAACTGTAAACTTTTGGACAATATAGTGTATTGCTTAATTGCCTATCTTAGATCCTAAATGAATATGTAAGTCGTAACTGCATATTTAACCTAATCTTACCATCTTCTAAAGAGAGACTCAATAAGATTAGTGAGCTTGCTAGGTCAAATTAATAGAACTGATTTGCCAGGCCACTGACTTCTAGATTAAAAAGTTAGATTTAAAACTCCCCATGGGATTTCAATTCTTAAATCTTTTTGGACAAAGAAGCATTCATTTACCCAAAACTTATCTTATCAATAGACAATTAAAACATGCCCCCAAATTTGATCACTGCCTTAAATCTGGCTCCGGTAGCTTAATTCAACCAGGCTGTTGCCTAGAGGGATAATCCGGGTTTGTGTTTGATGATTGGGTTATAGCTTATACCCTTTGACACAAACTGAGTGTAATAAATCATAATTGCTACAATTAATATAGATCAAAATATTAGTAAAGTAATGCTCATGCATACGATGACATCATGTTTCCTTTTCTGCAGAATAAAAGAGCAATGCAAGTGGTATCTGTATGACTATTGTTATACAATCCGTATGACTATTGTTATACTTATTGTTCAGCTGCCACATTGAGTATTAACAAAGAAAAATGTAATAAATTATACAAGGATTTTGCCAAATTTGTTCTGCATTTTTGTCATCCTGAAATGTACAAATATGCTTCAAAACTATCAATGTGTCTCCAACATAAATTCTGCCCAGGATTTTGATTCAGACAGAATAGGCATGTGTTTTAAGAGATCTGTAATGGTCAAAAATCTTTTGCTCTGGCATGCTTTGTTTCTTATGAGAGGAAACAAGTATGTCAGATGATCTTAACAATGTTATATCTATCAGTATCTATACATGTGAACTCTTTTTTACTTGTATTTATTTCAATTTACATTGTATGGCCAAGTAAACCATAAAGAGGTTAAATAGAAAGTTAATAGTTGTCTACTTTTTAAAAATAATCTATGTGGAACTTGAAATATCTGAATGACTTATTCCAATGAACTTTGTTTGCAGTTTAAAAATTGAAAATAATTCCCCTCTTAACACCTTTCTTCTATCAGAGTAAGTCAGCATGAAAAGCAGCTTTACCTTTTGGATCCTTATCTTAGATATCTATGAAGTGTTTAGATAAGAAACACTTTCTTTCTGGCTTGTAATAAATACATAAAATTCTATTTCTGGATGCCCTTGTGCAGCGGACAATCGAAATCTTTTAAATGGACTTCAATGGTTCACGGGATGACATTGTGCCATTGGCAAACTTGACTGGTGTCCGGTTTGATCTGTTGACAGCAAATGAGATTGTGAGTGCCCTTATCACCTTTGTAATGTCACAAAATAATTTGGTAGTTAATAAAAAGTATTCAGCTATTTGTCCTCAGCAACATTCTCTGCCATGTTATTTTTGTATGGAGTAAGGCATTTGTCTACTATTCATTGAAATATTTGTGGTCAATACTGTGAAACTATTGATGAAACTAACTTATAAATTGGCTCTCCTGCACCGAGTGTCTCCTATTCATTGAAATATTTGTTGTCAATACTGTGAAACTCTTGATGAAAATAACTTATAAATTGGCTCCCACTTCAAAGGAATTTTGCAAAATTTTTGTTTAAAAAGTAGTACAAAACACAAACATCCTCGGTTTAGATGCTGAGCTTGAAGGGTATATATTCAGCCAAAGTTGCTCAGGACATGAAACTGTTCTCATTGCTTCTGCTCTCAGACATTCAGGTGGAGTAGATAACAGCTGAAATGGAATCCTAATGGACAGCTTAATACTTTTGTCTACTTCATGAGTCGCTCAAGGTCTTCATAGCACATGATTTATGTTTGACAGTATTGAGGAAATATTTTCGAACGAGAACTATCGAGTACAAGCTTGAAGGCATTAGTCTTTGGCAGCTGGTCACTTTGAATGGGTTGTGCCTATTCTTTCTGAAATATTTTCCTCAGTGTGGCATGTGTTTTAGGTTTTTAACCAATGGCTAATATTTGTGGATTAGAGAGTTAATCAAGTTGAAGAAAGGGGAAATGTAATAAGAAAACCTTTATAGGCCACTCTGTGCATCTTTGAGCACATCAAATCTATTTCAATGGGTTCATGTCAAGGCACTGGGATATTGTAAGTGAAAGCTTTGGAAAGTTGTCAGCATCCTAAATACAATTTTGTTTCCCTGTTGTCTCTTTTAAATTATTAAGAATGTAGATTCCTCAAGTCTGGTGGTTGCATGAAATTCTTTTTAGACCAGGTTCCTAATCACTCAAGGAGTAGGGAAACATGATTTTTGCCATATATTTTTAGTTTACTGAAGTAAGGAGTCTTTTAGTGAGTAGACCATAACTAATGTACATTAAATGCACATAATATATATATCTGACGCCTACTTGTCTACATTTCTTAGGTAGCACATGCGGGTAATATATAAGGTGCTTATTTCTTTGCAACTGCTAGACAGTTTTTTTAATGCACAGAAAGCACAACTTTGATGCTTATCTGTCATGAATCTTGATATGCTAACCTTTTTTATGTTTATATTTTATATTGAGAATGGTGCTACACTATCTAGCAGACAGCATCCATATGGGAATTGGCCCTGACTGAGGAGCCCACATCCCTAAGGGCTACTTGCCTGGTTTGAACTTGGGCATTGACATGGCAAGCTCCCTGACTTACCATTACGCTGAACCCCAACAGACATAGATCTACTATATAGATAATACAATAATTTAGGATCAAGTTCTTACAATGTTAGGGTTTGGATTTCAATTTTGTCTTCGTATATGAGCTTGTAGAATCTGTATGCTAGGTTATTCTCTACTTGGGATGCTCTTTACAATGAAAGATTTCTTTCAAGTCATCCTTTTTGTAGCAATCAGAGAATTTGACAGTCCTCTAAAGGTTGACCAAGTGCTGGATTTGTATTTTTTGTCTTGGTTAAGTTGATATCTTGAGCATGATCCTGTCTATTGTTTGTGAGTTGTGAATTAAGTTACTTCAGTGGGTTTCTAATTAGTGACACAAATTTAACTTTTTTCAACAATATAGATACATTACAGGGTTCATGTCTCTCAGATGAAAAATATCCCCAAAGCTTTTCTTGGTATAGATGTTTAAATTCTTTGGGTAGCATGTTGGAAGGGTCAAAGAAAACAGTAGTATACTTATCTCTAGAAGCATAAAACCGTATAGAAAAACTAAAGTAAAATTGAACATCATCCTCACATGGTATATGGGTTCTAAAATGGTTTTGGAGGCATATACTAGATTCTCTTGTTTTCTACTCCCCTATATTAAGAGGAAACAAAGGGTTTGACTACAAATAGTTTAACTTTAAATTATTGGCTCATTCCATTATAAACAAGGAAATCACCTAAGGGATATTAAAGATAATTACAAAACTTTGGACTTTGGAGGAAGCATTAAGCACTTCAAATGGCATCTAGTGCAAAGATTATCTGTTAAAGTCTTTTGAGGTATGAAGACCTAGAGATTGCTGAATGCCCATGAACTTCAGTTTTGGGGGTCAAATCTGGTTGGGAGATGAGTGGAGTGAGGAATTGATGGGGAAGTGTTAGCTCATAAGCCGCATCATGAAAATAATCACAGAAGAACAGCAGTTTGCAATTGCACGAAGAGTGTCAAATTTTATACTTGGGAACTCACATTGCATATTCAATTCAAATGTGAAATGTCTGTTAGGGCATAATAGCGGTGAAGTGTTATGGAAGTGCTATCCAGCCAGGGCCATGTTATTTTCATATAAATGGGTTATAAAGAAGCAGGTATGTGCCACTCGTAACTAATGTTTATATAGGATGGGTCATGTACTAGGTCAAAGGGATGTAATGTGTTCTAAATTACAATTAGTAATTAAATTCATTTGCCTTACGTGTAAAGGGTTTATCCACCTCCACTATTGACGAGAGGATATATATATACAGAGATCTGCGACTGCAAAAAGGGAGGGAGACTAATCCTGGATTGTTTCTTTAGAGTAGATCAATGCAATGGATCTAGATCTTAGAGGGGAGGAATGTTGGGAGTGATTCCTTAAGGAATGTTTTATGATGTAAACCTAACTTGAAATTATTTCTATTTTGGAGTATATTAAAGATTAGGGAAAACTGGCTCAACATTTATCTTGTGCATTAATTTTGTTTCTATGTTTGCAATAATTCTCGTTATGTTGGATATTTAGAGCACATCATTGCTTTGGCCAAACTAGGAGAAACGATATTTGAAGATCTAATTTTTTTTGATGAATATTTGTAGAAAAATACTTGAAATTGCAGGTTGTTATCCTATTGCAGGTGTTAGAGTGAGGTGATTCTTATGCTATTAGAAAGTAGTCTTTGAGAGCTTTTGAAAAAGTGGTTACATTAACAAATCTGAGATATATTGAGAGAGATGGTTGTGCAAATTTGACCTTGTGATGCTGATTCCAGCTGATTTTGGAGACTCACAATTTGCAACAAAGATCATAGCATTCAATTTGGGTAAGCAAATCAATTGCCATTGTTTGCATTGGGAAGTGTATTTATGTGATCTTTTCCTACATATTTTGTTATGTTCAAAAGTGTGATAGAAAAGAGGTACATGGTGGGAAGGTTCAATCATTTGAAGATTTGAAGTTGACTATTGACAAATCTATTTTTTACTTAGGTTTTTATGCTATTTCTATGAGTGGGTTGGATATTGATATTGAATATGATGGTTAGAGAGTTTAGGAAATGCTGACATCAATGTGCACAAAGGGCTTGTGAAGCATTGGTATAAGAAAAAGAAGTTGACATTATTGAGCATTGTTTATCATATCAAGGATGAACATAAGGAGAAACTTGAAGAAGAGGTAAAAGAGGAGCACAAGTAAGAATTTGAAGAATCTAAAGAAAAGCATGGAGAGAAATTTGAAGTAGAGCATCAGATTTTTTTTGAAGATGAGAAAGAAGGTGCTAGAGGTCATATAGAAGAGGACAAAGAAAGATAAAAAGAAGAGCATAAAGAAGGATCTAAAGAAGAGAAAAACGAGGAACTTAAAGAAAATTACAAGGAAGAATCTAAAGAAGAGAATGAAAATAAAATTGAAAGAGAGAACATGGATGAATCTTAACAAGTGAATGAAGACCTAGGTGCTTGTGAAGGAATTGCACACCCTTCACCTACTGTAGAGATAAAGAAGTTGATGGAAGACAAGGTTGAAGAGTCGAAAGAAAAATAAGATGCTAAGCTTACTAAGGTTGCAGGTTATTCACATCCACATCACTATGTGAAGCAACAATCTTCGAGGCATAGTGTATAGCATTGAAAGGGAAATAACTTTAGGCATTTGTGAATTGAGAAAGCAAAGGCTACAAGTATATGATTATGGATCTACATGGAATCAAAAAAGAAAACACTAGGAATATTCTTGGCATGAAAAGAGCAATGGTTATGGACATACATGGAATGGAAGAAATAAGAGTATAACTATACACAATGTTATGTTAGAGGAACAACAAATGTGTATAGGTGTGGATTTAGAGTTGCATAGAGGAAGCATGGGATCATGAAAGAACAATAGCTTTGAATTTCTCATGTAGATTAATAAATGATTGTGCTTGGTATCCTCTATCAACAAATATCCAAAAATCATATTATTTGGCTTCTTTTCTAATGTTTTAGAATGATGCATGTTAACTAGTGGGGAATGCTAAAACATAATAGGGGTGGAGTAATATTCACCTAGGACCATGGTCTTATTATAGAAATAGGTCATGGAGTGTTTGACTTTTGGCCTAGATAACTAATGTTTAGATAGGATGGGCCAATAGACAAATTGTGTATTAAGTCAAATGGGTGTAATATGTACGAAATTATAACTAGTGACTAAATTAGTTGGCCTTATGTGCGAAGGGTTTATCCACTCCCACTATGATTATATGAGAGGCTATATATAGAGACATTTATCTTTGTGTAAAAGGGAGGGAGATAAATCATAGTGTATTTTTATTGAGTAGAATGTAGCTAATTTGAATCTCACAAAGATGAGATATATTAGAGTGGTTCCTTGTTTACGTTGTAATTGTTTCTTAAGGGTATTTCTATTCATTCTAGAGTATATTGAAGATTGGGGTGAATTGGTCCATTATACATCTTGTGTGTGATTATGTATTAATTTTTGGAATAGTTTTTTATTGCATGTTTGGAGCACATTAGTGTTTATATTAAAAAGAAAAATTTAGTGTAATCACGATCAAACTTGCCTACCTTGGAAGATTCCCTTCACACCACATGTTTGCATGCATGCTTCCTTTATGTTGCATTCTCACCTAAGATTCACTTCAAGGTTCCTAATATTCCTTTACAAGGTCAATGTCCCTTTTATGACACACGGTTGCTTTTGGCATTGACATTAGTTGTTTGCATACTTCATGGTCTCTTTAGCATTCAAATCTTGCAATATTTTGTGGTGCCTTGATGGAACTTTAGGTAAATTATCCAACAATCCAACAATTGATCAACGTCTTCAAATACAACTAAATTGTCCCAAATTCACTCTAATGGTACTTGATTCCTTATTGATTCTTCTTTGGCGTGCTCTTGTGAACTGTAGAGGCTCATGCACCTCAAGCATCCTCTCCAACAAGATGAAGTATGTGGCATATCTACATTCATTGATTCAATGATTCATTAAAAAATAAAAATTTAAAACAAAATCAAATTATGAATACAAATTGAAGTGTTTGAACTTTGAAGTTTCAAAATTTGAAAAATTGAAAGTGAAACAAAATGAAGTGGCATACCTTGTTTGAATAGGTTTGAGAAACTCCTTCTTTGAAAATGATCTGAAGAGAGCGAGGTGTGGTGATTGCAAATGAACATCTGAATATTTCTAGCTTCTGCCACCGTTTGCTTCACCCAATCCAACTTCCCTATGTCTTTCAATGCATTGTTCAATGCATGAACACAACATGGGGTCCAAAATATGTGCCTATAACTACCCTCCACCATCAACCCAGCTGATTTGCACACACGTGCTGAATTGGTGATTACCTGCACCACATTAGCAGTCCCAACCTCTTCTATGGTATCTCTCAAAATGGAAAACTGGAAGTCTGCATCCTTACGTCTCCCCGAACAATCTATGACTCTAAGAAAATAAGAACCAGCAAGGCATGTGATTATGACATTGATGAGTGGCCGATGTCTAACATTAGTCCACCCATCCATTACTATAGCGCACCCCGTCCTCATCCACGTTTGCCTCATCTCCTCCATTAACACATTAACTTTGGAGTACTCTTTGTCTAGGAGGGTGGTGCATAGCTTATGATCTCCAGGGGGTACGAATGAAGGACCAATAGTGGCTATGTCTTTCACCATTTGTTTGAAACAAGATGAATGGGCCACATGAAATGGGATGGCATGGGCCAAAAAGAATTTGGCAATGGAAGATTCAGTGGCTTCTCGTGCTTGGTTATTAAACATGGACTCAACTGAAGATGCCTTCCCACTACCACTCACCTTCCTCTTTCCTCTTGAGGCAACTCCACTACTACCAACCATGGAAGGAATAGGCTTAGGCATAGATGATTGTGCACTTGGGAAAGAAGGTGACCCACCTTGAACCCCATCCAATTCCATTTGAATTCTTTGGCACTCTAAATATAGTTCATCTGTTAATGCATGACACACTCTAACTCCATGGCCCACCTCACCCAAAAAATGAGACCCAACTCTTGTGTAGCTGCCCCTAAATTCTTTTTCACAAACATGGCAAAACCACACCCTACTCCCCCTTGAATTTTTTTGTCTTTCACCCACGGGTGTAACATATTGAAGGAATGGTATTTTTTTGTTTAATGGGTGTTTTGCATAGTGTTCCATGGTTGTTGAAGGGCATTGGAATGGGTTTGTTTGCTCTCCACTAACGCCCCCACCACTTTCCCTTCTATTTTGCACGTCAACCTCACTATCACTCCCACCCTCACTGCTGCTCATGCTTTTTATATTTAAAATGCAAGTTTCAACTGAAAATGCAAAAAAATAAAAAAAATTAGACAATGTATGCTTGAGATTTTGCAAAAAAAATGAAAAAAAAAGAGGAAAAGGAAATGCATACCTCTTTGGTGGATTTGCATTCCCAACAACACTAATTTCAACCTCCTCTCCTCCTTCAAGCTGCTATTCTTCCTCCTTCAATGGCTGCAACTTCAAACCCTTGGTTGCTCTTTCTCTCCTTCAAACACAAATGCATAAATGAATCAAAAGAGGCCTCTTTTTCCCTCATAAGACATCAAAAATCAATGGGGCCCACAATAGCCACGTAGGCAAGCCTTTTATTTTTTTAAAATGTGTTTTTTTAATTTAAAATCACTGCATCACATGGGGGACGACCGACTGTCCCCGAGGGGGTCAGCTGTCCCCCTTTCCCTTTGACCGTCCCCTCTATTCTGAAAATGTCCCCCATGAATTTGCAAAAAAAGGGGATGCTTGGGGATTGTCCCCCAACTGTCCCCCTATACTTGGGACGTCCCGGGGATAAGGACAGGGCATTTTAGGGGGGGGTGGACACGTCCCCGGTTTTCCTTGCTTTTAATAATTTGCGACGGTTGCCTGGATTGTGGTTAAAATGAGTTTGGAATCGCTTACTATTTTTAGCAATATGCTATTTTTAGTAAGTGCTATTTTTGGCAGTGCTATGTTTGGCAGCTGTTCAACAATTTAGTGTAGTTTCTATTTCGAGCAGAGCAGAATTGGTAATTTGGTCTTCGACACTTTTGGGCTAGTTTTGGCAAATTGAATAACTTAAGTCATTCTTATATTTTAATATCTTTTGGGCTCCTTGGCCTAGGCGAATGACTTTAAGTTGTTTTAAAAGTGGGCCTTTGAGTTTGGACGCCCCATGTGGAGAAATGAAGTATTTTAAAGTGTTAATATTTGCTTATGTTATGTTGGACGCCTAGGAAGAGGTGATGAAAGGTGTTTTAAAAATATTAATTTGAATTATGAGTTTGGGTGTCCCCTTTTGGAGGGAAAAGGAGAATGTGAAAAGTCATCTCAAAAGTGCTATAAATACAAGGCTTTGCTCCTTCATTTGGTATCCATTGCTTATTACGACGAAGTGCTACTGAAATGATTTTAGACCCTTTTTTGGAGGAGCGCATACCTCCTAGCTAATATTGGTTTTGTGTTTGAAAGATAACACCTAGCTGATTGAGACTGCTTCTTCATCCAGAGGTTGCAGATTGAGCTTCATAGTGAATTGTTGATTGATAATTCTGATTTTTGGAGTTATTGGTTGTGCTTGGCTGAAGCATGTTTTTGGTTATTGCTCTCTGTGTGATTTTTGTATGGTTCTGGGTGTTTGCTCATTGAGCATCTTGGCCCTAGGCGCCTCATTGCTCATAGTTTCAAATTTTTTGGTTGAGGTTTGGAATTACTAGACAAGGTCGACCTCCTTGGAGGGCACCCCATCTCCAGCCTTTGGAATGCCTGGCACACTTCTTCGATGTTGTTTGGAGGTGTTTTGCTCTTGGTTTTTGGACGCTTAGCCCTTCTGATTCCATTGCATTTAGTTTGATGATAATCGGAGCGGTTTTGGTGAAGTTACAAGCATTTTTGGTGATCTCTTACTTGTTGGTTTGAACTTCAGTTTGTTGTGTTTTCATATCGGACTTGATAATTCCAATTGTTTTCTATATTTCTTGATGCTCATTCTTCATAGTTGTTATAAGGAATATTGTAAATCAATTGGATTGATAAGAGGGATAGAATCATCTTGATTTCATTGTATGAGAGCATGTATTGTAACGTTGATTCCAGTATTACTCATCAAGATTTATAATTCTGCACTTTACATTTTGTATATCACACTCCCGTTGAATAAGTGGTTGAGTTGTTTTACACTTCAGTTAGTTCGTTCACTCTCGTTGAATAAGTGGTCGAGTTGTTTACAATTTCTATTTGTAGTTTGCTCCCGCTGAACAAGTGGTCAAGCTCTCATGGTCGGTTATCTGCCTACATTTACTTTCCAGTATTTACTTTTCAGAATGGTCGGCTAGCCGCCTACAGTATTGTACCTTCATTTCTAGCTTCATCTAACGATCCCCTCGCATCGTATGCTCTCACCTCGCCCACATTGGGATCTTGGTGTTCAGAAAGTGAACGGTTACCTTTCAGCTGGTTATGTTTATTGAGCTAACCTTAACAGGTGCAATATTGTGTGTTAAAAAACAATAAAAAACTAAGGGGGATATTTCATTATATGCAATTTCTTACATTACCTGTTAAACACTTCATCAAAACTCAAAAACAAAACAAAACCTTCAAATCAAGCATACACAGGTAGATTTTCAGTTAGGAAGTGTCCTCTTGGGGTGGGACATTTCACATTCACAACTAGAAGCACTACAAGGTTGAGACAAAAATTTGAAGGGGGTATTGCCAACTCAATCTTCCCCACTAGGAAATTGCAAATAAGATATTCAAGAATTTGTAGATAAACAATATTTTATTAATAGTTGTAATTTATAACTTGCAAGACATAAGATTTCACTTTTTCTTACCTTGTGTTTGGGTGGATCTTTCTTAGATAGCTAGTGGTGAAGAAAAGAGCCTTACCCTATCTTGCCTATAATTCTACAACTCTGAAATGATGAGATCTCTCACCTCAATCTTAGGTGTCATCCTCTCTATGCATGTTGAGAGGTCCTTCATAACCTCCCCAATGGCATTCATGAAGTTACCAGAGAAGAAAAACTTGGGGTTGAGGAAGTACCTCGTTGCATGAATGGGTTGGTGGAATTTTTTTTTCCACCTCCAATTAATGATCTCCCACATGGGGGTAAATCTACTTCATCCCCCAATAATGGTTTGTATGGCCTCTTTGGCCCTATCCATGGGCTCATAAATGTATCCCATTGGGTTTTGCTCCCCATTCACCAAGCACAAAACTCTCACTAGCGGCTCCGATACCTATACAATACAAACAAATTAAAGTTACAATGAAACGAAACACTTTTAAAATTTAAAAATGAAAGATTCAATTTGAAATTTAAATTGAAGTTTGAAGTTACCTTGATAATCTTTATAGCTCTCTTGACGATGATATCATCAAAAAACTCCTTGTGGTCTACTCTCCATCAATCTTCTTTGAATATGTTGAGTCTAGCCATGCTTGACTCCCAAACTTTTTCTTCAAGGATGCCAATAAACTAGAAATACTTTGCAACATTATAAATTTAGATGCAAACCTTGTGACATTCATTGCACAAGCTTTTTCCCCTTGGTGTGATCTCTCATCAAGTTGCAAACCTAAGTGTGGTTATAAATATATTTGTTATATTCCTAATATCTTCTACAATTGTTCTCATCCAATCAATTTTGCCTATGTCCTCCAAAAGAAGGTCAAGGCAATGGGCTATACAAGGGGTCAAAAAGAGTGTTGGATTCCTCTCTTGAAGCAATCTTCCAACGGTCAACTATGTTGTTGCATTGTTAGTGACAACTTGCATAACATTTTGTATACCCACCTCTAAAACAACCTCCTCCAACATCAAGCTTAAGGTCTTTGCATTCTTTATTTTTTTGGACGCATCGATTGACTCCAAGAAAATCAATTCACCATTTGAAGCCACTAAAAAGTTGATGAGGGTGTGGTTCCTTCCATCTATTCATCCATCTAAAAGGGTTGTGAATCCAACCTTTCACCACTGCTTCTTTTGATCTTTGACAATTGTTTTTGCATCTATAATAGCATCTTGGAGCATCCTCCCACTTAACTCTTTTGGAGAGGGAATCTTGTACCCTTTCTCTACAACTGTAAATGTTGCCACCAAATATTCCCAATGTGGACTCTTTGCCATATTGAAGGGAAAGTTGTAATACCAAAAATTTGTGCATACCTTATTTGCTTCTTTGTTCGCACCCTCGTTCCACCTTGTACCTTCGAATGAAGGTTGTGTTCCATGTATGTCTCAAAGCACAAAAACCCCTTGTGATTAAGCTCTAGTCGAACTAAATGAGGTGGACGTGCCATGAATGCGTGGATTGTGACAAGAGCCCACAATGCTTGTCGTATCTACATCAGATTCTATTGAAAAATTAGGAGCAATGGATGCTTCTATGGTTGATTGTTGCCTAGCTCTCTCCAATTTTTTTCATCTAGTAATGCAAAAAGTGCTATTATCTCTTGTTTCACCTCTTTTGAGGCCTCTATACATGGCTTGGAATCGTGATTAGGAATGCCTACAAGATGGTATTTGAGGTGATTGATGCCTCCATTAAGCTTGTTTGTGCATTGGATACAAATCACACTCCCTACTATTGGTCCCATTATGGCATGTTCCCAAGTGGGGTCACGGCTTTTAGGGAGTTCAGTTCCAATGGGTCGGATTCCACTTATTAAATCCAATCTTGATGCAAAGCCATATGCCATCATATATGAATAAACGATATGAATAAAACAAAAAAATAGTATTCAAAAAAATAAAAATTGAAGAAGAATTTTAAAAAAGTTACATAAAATTTAAATGCATTTGAAAAATTGAAATGTAATATGGTAATATGGTAATTGAATATTAATTAAATTGATAAGTTTGACAAAAATAACATCTTTTCACCCTAAAATGTAAGCCCTATATTTAGAAAAAATGGAAAAAGTGAAAAAAATGATTCAAATAAATTTATGTAACTTTAAATCATTTAAATTTTAATCAATAAACAAATTTATATAAATTGAATCAAATTCAATATAATAAATTTGTAAATTTTACATGCTTAAAAAATTATAAATGATTTATAAATTAAAAAATTTATATACTTGAAAAAAAGGAAAAAAAATGAACTAACTTGGTACAAATTCAAAATTCTAGAAAATTGTTTAAATCTAAAAAATCCTTCCAATTTTCTCTAGAATGCTCTAATGTTGCTGTGCATGTGTTCAACATGGTTGAACAGGGCTTATAAAGGCAATTTTTTGCTTTTTTTAATGTGTTTTTCTGCTTTTTTGGTGCACTTTGGGCATGATGTGAGTTAAACCCTTGGACTAGCTCTGTAATCACCAAAAAACTCACTGATTTCTGTCAAAAACTCTCTGCAAAAACTTGGCAAGTTAAATTCATGAAAACAGGGCATAGGTAAATTTTTGTGAATATTTGGTGATTCATCGAGTCTATGAACTATGTCTTTTTAGTTTTACACAACTTGCATATATTTAATAACGTGTTCAGTGGAGATTTGGAAGTTCTTGGATTTATACATATATGCATGTATGTATAACTATATGCATAAAATTATAAATACAATGATGATAAGATGAATCTCTAGTCCCTTTGTAAGTGTACGGGGATGTGTTGGGTGGCTAGGTAGCTCTCGATCCATCACTCACTATGTGCATGCCCTAACAAATTGTGGCACATGACAATCTCTTGTCAATCTTGGAGCTGCAGTCTATCTCTTTCCCTTTACTCACCCATGTGATGTTCTTGTCATTCCTTTTCTTCTTCTATTGATGTGCCAATGCCAGCTGCAACTTCCAACACCTTTCTTTTGTATGACCATTCTTCTCACAATAACTGCATTTCAAATTGCTTTTATTCTTTCCGTTTGAATGGACAATGTTAATGGCATTTTTTGCTTTTCCATTTGCTCCTATCCTTGCCTTTATCACCGCCTTGTTGCTGTCCTTTATCCCGCTGTTTTTGAGAGCGAGAAGTTTTTCTTTTGTAGTCTATACCCTGTTTTTTTTTTTTTGAGAGTAAGAAGTGTTAATTCAATAATCTAATCCAAATAATGGCTTGTGTACATGCTTCATCTATATCTTTGCACTTGCTCACAAAAACAGGCCTCTTGCAGCCCAAACAGCTCTCTTATGTATTTCATAAGCACTTCTCGGTCCATCTCTTCTTCATTGTAAATAGGGTAAATTTGCTTCATGAGAAGTCCCCTAAAGTCCTTTCACTTGGAGATTGGTGGCACATTACAAACTTGAAAGGAATGAGTACAGCTTTCAAACCATGTGAGGGCATGCCTGGATGGCTCGAGTATAGCAAATGAGACTTGTTGATGAGGAGACATATTGTGTAGGCTCAAATACACCTACATTTGAGATGCCTGTTGGTCTAAATTTCTCTGCACTTATTACTCCATCAAAGCACTGGATGTCTATCTTTGCTTCAGCCTTGAAGAAAATCCCATAGAATGTCTCTTATTGCTCTTACTCAGTACCTTGAGGCTCTTCTTTTTCCTCTTCTTGCTCTTTTGCAATATACAGCATAACAGTGAAGGCAAGCATGATACTTTCCAGCCTATCTATCTTTCTAGCTGAGTGGGAATCGCAAGCAACCTTATTTTCCAGTCTTCTAAGCTGTGCCTCATCCTCATTCATTTCTGTCTACATCTCTTGCTGTGTACCAATCTTAGGTTCAAAAGGAACCAACTCATCAATTCCACTTGACCACACACTTGTAGGGATATCCAAAACTGTGCTCTGATACCACTTGATCTACAAAATGCTGGAGATACTTTCCTAGAATTCATCAACTATAGATACTTGCTTGTCAACTCTATATGATACCTCATAACTACTGAAACTTGCATAGAATTACCTTTCAGTTCAGCTTAGTATGTTTAGTATTGCAACAACATGTGGAAAACAAGATAATATATCACACAAGTGCAAAACATAACTACAAGAGAGACTGAACATGTAAATACGCTTGGAGAAACCCTCAAAAGGGAAGAAAACTCTAGAAGAGTGAGCTCATGCTTTTCATGCCACTAATATCTAGTCAAGTATAAGTGTTTACAATGTTGCTAGGACAAATTGGAACCCTTACAACAATTTCAATGTGTCATGCCCCTGCCAAGAAGGAGATCGCAACCTTATGAAAAATAAGATCGCAGCACTTAAAGTCTAGGTAAATAAAGTAAACATGGACAACAATTCCAATAAGGGGATCGATTAAGAATAAATAAGGGCAGTGATTTCCTTGAATTGAAGATATTTAATTAAAATTAAATTAAAAGCGTTTCAGGCTGTAAGAGAGGGGGACCACCGCGTGCAAGACCCTAGGTCACAGAGGGTCAAGATGCGAGAGGCTGCCCTAACTTACTTCAGCTAAGTGTAATGTAAGGAAATGCGATGCGAGAGTAACGAGGACCGTGAGGCCTCTCAGTTACTCTGCAGACCCGAACATAGGAAAGGGCTAGGCGAGCCAGTTTTTAGGTCTAACACTACTCCTCAGGAAGCTCTTTGTCCAAGGATGAAAGCGCGGTCTCTGGACGTCAACGCGGCGTGTTGGCATCTCAAAAGTGCACTGGCGTTCGTACGGCCAGACAACAACGAAGATGAGGTCAAACCAATAAAACTAGCTAATGGCCTAGTTGATTAATTAAAGGGCCAGAACGATGTAATTAAATAAATGAAATACTCTCTAATATTATAAAGCAAATATGCAAGAGAAGAGAATAAGGAGAATCTCACCAAGGAATTTGTTCGCCAATTGATTCTTTGAGAAGCACGTACTCCTACACACAGACAGAGAGGAGAATGTTGGGTGGCTGTAAAGGGGCCTACGTCAGTCAGACCCTTGTTTAGGTGTTTCCACCTCCACAGACAACCAAGGAAACGAGATAAAGGAAATAATGTAGTAAAGAGCAAAGAAACACTACAAAACAGTGTTATGCTACTCAACCAAGTGATAGAGGAGAGGAGAGGGAAGCTTACCACCTCCACCAAGAGCACTCAAGGCTACTTGGGGGAGAATATGAGAGTACTTGAGCCTCTGCTGCAGTGGCGTGGTCCCAAACTTGCTCCACCAAAGTGATGGAGTGTTGCTTTGGCTGTAATGGAATGCTGCTTGAGAGCTTGAAAGTGAGTGCAAGAGTATGGAAGAAGCTTGTGAATGAAGTGAAGAGAGGATTCTGGGCTGCATGTTAGAAGGTGTTGAAGGAGGAATGGAAAAACTGACCCATGGCAGGTTGAGTACGGCCGAGAGAGGCGTTACAACTTCACCTCAATAGAGGAAGGAAATGCATACCTCTGCTGCAGTTAGGTGGCGGATCTGCCCCAGAGGGGCATGCTGCTGGCCGACACATGTCTGTCTGCCCAGGCGTCCTTGAGAAACCACCCTCCACTCGATGCTCCATGAGGTGCAGGATCAGCAGCCAGACTTAGAGTCAGGAGTAAACCTTCAGCACCTTGGTTTTGCCTAGGGTGGATGATAAAGGAAAAAAAAAAAAGTTTACGCTGGGGTTACAGAACTCTGCTCCCCGCCGTAGCAGGCACAAATCGATAAGGTGCACCGGTAAGCTATCAAAGAAAGAGTAGGGTTAAAGCGTATACGACGGAAGTGAGGGAAAGCGGGCTGCGATGCGGCAAACGAAGGTGCAAAGGAAAGCGAGGACTCCCGCAGCTGCTGAAATATAGAGTGGGGAAAAAGCGTCTCGCAGGCGCGGACCTACAAAGGAAACCCAACCCAGATCTGCGGAGGAAGCCGAAAGTAAAGCGCCGGGCCTTAGATGCACGCGGGTACATACCGCGCGTGGAAACCGGGAAGGCGACTCTCGCGCGGAAGTCAAAGGCGATACCGAATGGCCGGGTAGGCGAGCGGTTGCGTGGAAGCGGAAGTATTCGATGATTGGAGATGCTAAAGGGGTTAACTAAGGAGAGGGATCCCTGGGATCTTATTTATTTGAAAGGTAGATCTAGTCAGGGTTGCCCCAATGGAAATGGTGATATGAAGCGATGTCTAGTCAGGCAGGGCCTGGGGCAGAAAGGGAATGGAAGGAGCTCTGTTGGTGCCCCCAGGCTAGACGTGAAGGAATCCATTCGAGGTAAAAACTTTCAAAAAAGGGTCCCTTGGGAACTTGCCGTGAAGAAAAAGGGGTCCACTCAAGGGACACACAGTTCGAAAGCAAATGTTTTTCTCTTCTTAGAGTGATCCATCATCAAGGAATCCTTTCGAAAGATGTTCACTTCATCAAGGAATTCGAAAGGAAGGATATGCTCCTGTGCGCGGGGAAGGTCTTAAGTCCTTTCTTTACGAACTCGTGATAAAGGAAACACATCCCGTTAGGTTCCAAGTTGAGAATGCGATTCTAAGGAAAAGTTTGTGTGGATTTCCGAGAAAAGATTCGTTGACAACGAATGCTTTTTCTAAAAATCGAAATGTTAAAGAGAAGGTGTTGTCACACATGAAAGGGACAACTCAAGCAAAGAAGAGAGAAAGATCAAAGGATAACAAAGGAAAGAGAAAAATATAGACAAAGGGCACAGGGGGATCTGGTTTAGCGGGGTCAGATTTGTTTGAGCTCATAATAATAGGTAACTGCAATGCAAGGTGAAAGATCATCAATTGTAATGTCCCCAAATTTATGGTTAAGTGACTTAATTAATTTAATTGATTAAGTTGTCCCAAAAATTAATAATATTTCTAAGGATGACTTTAATCGATTAATTTAATTAAATAAAGTGAAATATTATAAAGTCACTTATTTGTTGTTTATAAAATGACTTGAGGAAATATTTAAAATATGACTTTATAGAGTCACTTTAATTTTTTGAACGGGAAACATACAAAAGAGAAGAAAAGAGAATCATTTGCCACTTTTGAAAATGAACTTTTTTTTTCACGTGAAAGCTCGAGCTTCCTGGTCTTCGGGTTTGGAAAACCCTAGCAGCCATTGTTTCGAGTGTGGAACATCACTCCTAGCATGGCATAGTTGAAGGTCTTGAAAGGGAAATATATGCATTTTGGTAGCATTCAACTTTGATAGTCTGGAGGACGATTTCTGGAGGAAATCATGGACATTCAAGAACATTATGGCGCTGGTTTAGCATTTGATTTTGGAATTCATTCTCAGCCCTCTTGAGTCGAGATTTTGAAAGAGATTAAAGAAAATGAATTCAGGTTGATTTCTTCAGTTATAGAGAACATATTGGCAGATTTTTGTGTTCATTTTCAGCTGGGAGAAAACTGATTTTGAGGAAAGGAACAATTGCAGATTTTGAAGAGTTCATTTCCAGAATTTGAAGAATTTGATTTTCAGTTTGAGATCAAATTTTCTGTTGCTACAGTGATTTCGCTACAGTGCATGAATAGTGACGATGAACAGTGACGACGCTACAGTGATTTCGCTATAGTAGTATTATGCATTTAGCATCATTTTGAAGTCAAGTTTGGAGAAGGAAATTGTTGGGTATCTGCATCAATGACATTGCTGCAACAAGACGCCTAATCCAGGTTCTTTTTAGTTGTCATCATTTGCATCTTCCCTGCATTTAGGTTGCTGGTCTGTAGTTGGTAAAATTGCTGTCTACAGCTGCATTTCTATTATAAAAAGTGTAACCAAAGTCTGCAAATATCAGAGATCAGATCACTGTCTAGAAATTGCATATGTATCTTGAAAGCAAATCAATTTTGTAATCAGTTTTGGAGACATATTCGAAATACTATTCACCAAGAAGTTTGCTTATGACATGTTTGTCAAAATGCCTACTTGTTGTAGGTGTGCATTTGCTTAGGTGGATTTCATGTTAAGTGTTTTACCAAATGCTCATTATTGTATATGTTCATTTCATGCAACAATCCTGAGTCTTTGCATTATCATTGGAGTTTGGAGTTTACTCATGATATGTTTGACGAAATGTCATACTGCTGTAACAGAATATTTGCATAAAAATCAGTCACTTATTTGCATTGGGAAATCATAGAAATAATTGCATTTGCATTCTTATTGCACTAGTAGTCTTTGGGCATTGAAAGTTGAAGTAAGTCATTTCATGCATCCTTGTCATCATATAAACTCAAAACAAAAAGGAGAAATCACTTATCTGCTGGAAAGAGATTGTTCACCAACTGTTTGACGAAATACCTAAGTGAGCAAAACTGAAAATAAGGGCCGAAATTTGCAAGCGTCTTTACATCAATCCCCAACTAGATCAGGAAGAATGCACGGAAAACAAAGTAAAAATAAAAAAATTGGGTCAACATGGAAGGGAAGCCTAAATGCTCCCAAAGCTTTGCATTGACCCCAATTTATCGAAAATCGAGCACAAACATGGAAGAATGATGATACAAATAGAAGAAGGTTTACGACACAAAAACCACGCCTGTATCCAAGCACCAACAAGGGTGACGAGGGTCATCCAGGCACACATAGTACAAGCATGGGGGAACACATTACAAAACACACACACACACACAAGATCAAGAAAAGGGCCTCCTCCTAACATTGATCAGCCAAGAGGTTGTCCGCTTCCCAATCTAAATCCTCATAAGGGGAAGGAGGACGAGCCTGCAATGGTGGGATGTTAAAAGGAGGAGATCCGGCCCTCCCGCAACAAGGGCCAAGGAAGAAACCCCTGCAAGGTCTTCTTCACCGAGTTCTTGTGGAGCTAAGGTCAGCGATTTCGCGAAGATCGCTGACAGGGCCGCGACTTCATCCACGGAATTAAACATGCACCCCACAGGGACACTGTTGTGACCTAATTCACACATCGCCTCATTGCAAATGGGGACCCCCAGTAGTTTTCTTTTTAGGGTTTTGCCTTCGCGCAACAATTTCATGAGGTCATTGCTTTGAGAGTTTCAAGTCAGAGTTTTGAATTATCACTTGAGCCAACTGGAGAATTCAAGCTCGAAACAATGCCTAAGCGTCATAGAAGTGCTTAGAAGGTTCAGAAGATGAGGATCACCTGTGCTTTAAGTCAATTTTGACACTTACTACTTTTTAGGGAATCTGCTTTTTTACTTTTTGCTTCTTCATTTTTGGCATTTTTGGACTAATCCGAATCTCTATTTTGTAAATCTTGCTTTTTCTATTTTTAGAAAGTCAACCTTGGTCATGGAGTCAACATTTCCATTTTTAGAATCAAAATCAGGCCACCAGATGTAAAAAAATAAAAAAATCAAGCAAAAATCAATAAAAAATCAAGAAAAGCATGGAAAAGGAATGAATAATCAAGAAGAATCAAAGCATACGGCAAAGTTTTGTTCCAGAAGATCCGAGTGATGGCAACCTTCAAGCTCGCCCATGAAGGAGAAAATGGCTAAGGCATTGAGAAGTTCGCCAAGAAATGGCAAAAAGACTTGGAAGTCTGCCCTTGCCATGGAAAAGGAAATGGCTGGAAGTTGAGCAAGTCCGCCCTACCATGGAAAAGGAAATGGAAAGCATCCAGCAAAGTCGGCTTGGAAGATGGAAAGCATCATGGAAAGTCCGCCATGCATTGAATGAAGCAATGGCAAGCCTACTCCAAAGTCTGCCCAAGCCTTGATGAGGAAATGGCAAGAAATCTTGAAAGTCTGCCCTACCATGGAAAGAAGTTGGTGAAGTCTGCCTAGCTTGCAAGAAGGAAGAAAATCCCAAATTTGGTTAAGTATGGATGCCTTGGGGGGGGGGGGACTTGAGAAATTTGGCTAAGTGTAGATGCCTTGCCTATGTAATGTTACCTTGGGGAGAAAAAATTGTAATGAACCGGACCAATTTTTTCCGATTTTTCAATGAACTCAATACAAACAAGAACCCGTTAAGGTTAGCCCAAATCCAAACAACCGCTGGAATGTAACTCTACGCCAAGGATGCACACTCAACTCCAAAATGGGAGAGGTGTTATCATATGGCGCCGAGGATCTGCTGAAAGTAAATGCAATGCTGAAGTAACCCAAGCCAAGCATGTGCACTCAAACCCTAGGTGGGTGAGATGCTACCATATGGCAGTGGGGATCTGCTGGAAAGTAATTGCAATGCTGAAAGTTACCCAAGCCAAGAATGTGCACTCAAACCCGAGGTGGCTGAGGTGCTACCATATGGCAATGGGGATCTGCTAGAAAGTAATTGCAATACTGAAAGTAACCCAAGCCAAGAATGTGCACTCAAACCCAAGGTGGGTGAGGTGCTACCATATGGCAGTGGGGATCTAATGCATTATGACGGCTAAGCCGATCAACAATATGAAAAATGAAGTACAATCAGACGGCGAGGCCAGTCTCTTCCACAATGTGGGAAAATACAATGAAACTTTGCAAGATAAGAATGATGGTTGAACAATACTACTGTAGCAGCCTTACAATGAGAGTGAATGTCTGCAAGAACACTGTATTAGAGAGATATCAAAGCTGTAAATAAGTAGAATAACACCCGAACATCAAATGACTCACTCCACACCAACCCACCAACAAAAGACAAACTCCTAAAATCTGATATAACAGACCAGCTACAGAAAATGCTCAAATCAGCAACATCAAGACTCACTAAAATGCTTGTAACTCACTCCATATCACTCCAAATAACATAAGACAAGATGCAATAGACTCCTAAGTGAAAGGTGACCAAGAAGAGATCATGAAACAGCTGCAAACTATAGTTATTTATTTTTCTATGCTCAAAGGACTCCTCCAGCACAAAGTAAGGCCTCCCAAGAGGGGCGACCTGCAAGAATAAATCCAAAACTCCACTAAAAAATCTGCAACTCAGCAATAAGGGGCGCCTAGGGGTGACTCAACCATGGGGTCAATACCTAGAACCATCAGAAAATCGCTCAAGGAGCTATGAGCCAAAAACACCTACAGCCAACACCCAAACCAGCAAACAATAAACTGTAAAAACACTCCAAAATATTAGAAATCTGCTAAAGACATCTCCACAATAAGCTCCATCTGTTCTTCTATATAAAGAACAGTCTCATGCTTGATTAGTTGCTATCTCTCAAGCAAGAAACCAAGTAACACACTAGGAGGTATGCATTCCTCGAAGCCTTCACTCACCATTTCGGCAGCATAACGATATATTTTCTCATGGATGATCCAAATGAAGAACAAGAGCCTCCTTAAATAACTTTGTGAAGATCCTCTAGAGGCTTCTAGAAGGTGCGACCAGCATCTCAAGAAGTCAATTGAAAATTTGAATTACTTTTCCCTCCTTCACAAATGCGTCCTCAAGAGAGGCACAATTTTTTTTAATAAAATAATATTCTTCATCAAAGTTGGCGTCCCAATCTTCAAGGCATCTTTTCAACCTTAAGAATAATTTAAATGGCCTCCTGATGAGTAAGGAAGGTAATCTGCCACCACCCTGAGAAGTCACCAAATTCTGCCATCGAGTCAACAGAGATCCCAGCGAGCTCTTTTAGCTTAAATTTCTGCTGAATTTTAGCTAAGTCCCGAATTTGCTTGAGAGTTCAAAGTTACTTAAAGAGAGTTGAATGGACTTTAACCGGAGTTCACATTGCGCTAGATCAAACGCTCGGGTTGTCATCTTCGGCCTATATGTTGGCATGTTATGATCTTTCGCCGTGCATGTCGAAGTTAACTAGCTTGCATGTTGAGTTAACTACCTTGCATGTTGAGTTAACTTGATTAAAAGTCACTTAATCGAAGATTTTTCTTGAATGTGTCAACCGGAGTTCACATGCATGACGAATTTGGTTGCAATTGTGAAGTTTTTAGTGAAGATGACACTTCATTGAGTGTCAACTGAAGTTCTAGAAGGGACAGCATGAATGGTGAAGCATAAATTTGTGAAGTATGGCGCATTTGAGTGTTAACTGAACTTATCAAAAGGGTCGCCATATTTAGATTTTATTGATGAAGCATAAATTAGTGAAGCTACGCATTTTAGAAAGAATGTCAACTTAAGTCTTGAAAGGGTTGCTATTTTTAGATTTAAAGCATGAAATTGGCGAATTCTTTTCAACAAAGATTGTCAACTGGAGTTCTCAAAAGGGACGCTTTAGTTCTAAATTGTGAATTTAAAGCAAGTGTGAAGGATGGCGAATTCAATGAAGAATTTCAACTAAAGTCAAAATCGCATGAAGTTGTTAACTGAAGATTGAAAAGGGAAAACCCTAAAGCATGGTGCTTTATTTAGCATATTTTAGTTTCAGTTAACTAAAATGAGGTCCAATTAGAAGCCAAGCGCCATTTTTCAAGCTTTAGTGCTTTATGCGAATTTCAATGATGAAAGCTTATTTATTTCAGCCTTGGCGTCCATTATTTCTTCATTTCAAACTTCGAAGCCTACATTCTTCTTGAGCGAGCAGCAAGCTAAAGGTGCTACAGGTGTCCGAATTCAGCGTTCTTCATAGCAACGAGTTCAGATTGTGCAGAGGAAGAAGATTCCAGACTTTATTTTCACTTTGCATGCAGATTTCATCAAGTTCCAGAAAAGAGATTGGCAAATTCTTCAGAAGCAGAACAAGCAAAACCTTCTATCTTCTGTCTTATTTCTTCTATTTCTCATCTTAGGTACTTTCTTCGCATGTCAAAGAAAACGGAAAAATATTCAGAATCTGACCATCTGGGTTCGCATATTTCAGCATCAACAGCAAAACCCACGTCTTAGATTTTTTCGAGAAAATCGCCCCGTAGCCTTCATTCTGAAGCTCTGTGCTTTTTTCCGAGAATTTCTTTGCATGTGGGATAAAATCACATCTTTTTGAAAATCTCATCATTTGGGTTTGTTCAGAATTCCGTTGTGCACAAAACCCATGTTCCAGATTTTCTCAAGAAAAATTGCCCCCGAGAAGCTCTAAAACCCTTACAATTCTCGACTGAAGAATCTTTGTATATCAAGCTCAACGACATATTTTCGCAATTCTGACGTTGTGGGTTGTCTTAGAATCCTTTTCTAGACAAAACCCATGTCTCAGAATTTTTGGTGAAGATTATCCTCTGACAGGCTACTTTTAGCCTCACCAGGAGCCATTTTTGCTTTCCGGAGAAAGTTGTCAGAATATAGTCGTGTTCACAGTCAATGGGCGAGTTTTTCAGAATGCAATTCACCTAGACTGAATTTGAGGCCAAATCGGTCTTAATTTAGGTTTTCATCATAGCAGCTGACAATGAAGCGTTACGCTACAAAAGGAACAGACTCCATTTACAGAGCCGCCAAAGTCACTCAAATCCCATGCCATTGTCTTCGTGAAGATGGTACCTACGCTGATCTCGAGGCTGTACAAACTGAGTTTCAGAAGCATGTTTGTGATATCTTGATGGAGGTTCTGATCACATTTTCAGTAATTTCAGCAAGTTTCAAGAAGGCAACTGAAGATGTTAAAGAATGTATGCATACAGTCAAAGAAGGCGATAGGAGTTGAAAAGATACATTATCACTTTTGGCAGCATCAAAGTGCCAGATGATAGAGAAATTGATGAGTTCTTGGTCAAAGTGTTAGACCGAGATGACATGGAGTGATCTACCAGTTGGAACCTGCAGTTAATTTCGAGGGTTGAGTAATGAGCAACAGTTAACTCGACTTTCAATCCTTGAGTTTACTTGCCGACTTAATACATGCTTATCTCATTCTCGAATTATCATCACAGAGTTAGGGTTAGGTTTCCAGCTTAACCCGAGGGTAGTGTCCATTAACTTTGCTTTAAATAAGGACGGCATGCTTGCACATGGTCCATTTAGGTTATTTGTACCAGCTTAACTCGATGGTAGTTTTCAAAGCTTAACCAGATAGTTTACTACATTAGGGTTTAATAATTAATCTTGCATGCATTTGCGAGACTGTAGTTAACACAAGGTGATTTTAGGGTTCCCTACACCTTGATGTATATAAATAAGAGCTTTTGCTCATTTGTAATTAACTTTTGCTTGAGAGAAATATATGATGCGCCTACCTTGCCCTCAATATTCCTCTTTTTGTATTGGTTCATGTGTCTTCGCTATTGCAATTAATTGTTATGCCACATAGGGTTTCATGCAATTGTAATGGTGGATTCTTTATGTCTTGTGAATCTTTTATCATTTCAATCAAGTGTTGTGCCACATAGGGTTTCGTGAGATTGTGATGATAAAATCGTTTTGTGAAGTCTTTACTACTTTCAATCAAGTGTTATGCCACATAGGGTTCCATAAGATTGGCGTGGTAAATTCCTCCCATAGTTAGATCTGTTTGAACATATTTACCATTGAGGTCAATTGTTATGCCACATAGGGTTTCAAGAGATTGAGATGATAAAGCTGTTTTGTGTATCTTTACCATTGTGATCAATCGTTATGCCACATAGGGTTTCGAGAAATTACGGTGATAAATCTGTTTCGTGAATCTTTATCATTATAATCAAGGGTTATGCCACATAGGGTTTCGTGAGATTGTAATGATAAAGGCTGTTTTGTGAAGTTTTACTATTTTGATCAAGTGTTATGCCACACAGGGTTTCATAAGATCATCTTGGTGAATTCTTAAATCTGTTTTGTGCCCAATAAGCTTGTTTAGATTGAGATGATAGTTGCGCCACCTTGCCTTCAAGTAGAGAATCTAAACACGTTTATCGTCTATAATCATCCCTGCTCCATTTCCTCATGCTCTGTTTTCTTGAGGAAACCGGATAGATTTAAAGTAGTTATCTTAGTTGTAGTTAATGATCCTCATAAACCGTAAAATCCTTAGTCGCTAACGCTCTTGGTTTTCTTAACTTTGTGCCTCTTCCAAAATTTAGAAACAAAAAAGATAGGACTTAGATTACTTTTCTTTCCATGCATTCCAAAGCCAACGAGGAGCTTCCCTCCTAATTTGAAGAGCACTCATTGGCAAGAGGCATATAGTCAGTCTGCATAAACCTCAGACTCCAGGTGTTAGATTTCACGCCAACAAAGCAGGGATTGGTTGATAGGTTCTTTCAAGGAAGGATTAAATCCTTTTAATTAATCACAGTAATCAAGGAATTTCATTTAGATCATTAAGAAGAACTTAATAATCACAACCTTGCATTTTTATACTGGTTATAAATAAAATATGCCAAACAATTTGAATGAATCCAGAAAAAAGTCAATTGTTTAAGATTTCATTTGACTCCGTATATTATATAAGGCACTGGTCTCACCGTTTCCATCATTTAGTTTTATTCATATTTTTTACATCTGTTAACTAAGCATATTAGGGTTTAGTCTTCATTTTAATATTCAATATGTACCAAACTTGTTTTATTTTGTCCATTCCAACCTGCCATCGTGGACAAATTATGGCATGAAGAAAAGATTAATAGTTAAGTCTGCTTCATTTGTTATAGGTTCACCCGCCTAGGTCTAGCAGCACCTGGAGAGTAGAAGGTTTAATTGTTTCAAACCTTGTTCTGTTACCCTAAAACGTTGTGAAAGCTTGGCAACCTTTCGTGGTTCAAACTTGCGTTTTTGAGAGCTAACACAACTCAAAAAATGGATTGTTATATGTCATATCACCCATCTCAAACAATGGGTTATCAACAACCGCCATAGATTGGTTATTCCAATCATGTTCATGCAAAGAAAGTGAACTGCTGCTATGATGAATACTAAAATCAGTATTTTCATACCTGTCATCAATGACTTCAAAGCTGTCCCAAAGCACTTGTGCCTCTCCATTATCATTTTCAGTAGTAAATTGTGGGTCCAAATTATCAAAGAATCCATCACCAATAGCTGATTTGAAGTCACCAAACCTTTCATCTAAAAGAACATTAGTAAACTCATCACAAGAAATATTATGGAAGTCAATAGTCTTAGTAGCATCATTGGATAAATCTGAAAGTGGTTCCAACGTTGTTGTTTTGTCCTTTCCTTCATGCTCCATTTCATCCATAGTAGCTACATGTTTGACCCAAGAATCACCCTGAAGCTCAGTCACATAGTCCTCATGAGTCAAGACACTATCTCCCTCTGAATGGTTTGTCATGAACTTCTCTTCATCCACCTGCTCAAAGATTTGATCAGACTCCTCTTTTTTCGTTAATAATGATTCTTCACTTTTCCTGTCATTTGATAAGTAAGATTCTAACAGCTCAGGCAACTTAGGATGCTCCAACAATTTAGATAGAGTCTTGTTATAATTTTCAAAGCTTTGCAACAATTTTGTCATGCACTCCTGAAAGGACTTCATCTCACTCACTGAAATATCTATCACTCTGCTGCAACTGAAATTGATTCAACTACCCTAACAAGATGGCAGGATACTCTGTGCTCTGATACCACTGTAACAACACCCCCTTATCCAGTAATTTCACAAATTGGGTTTCTGTAGTTTAGTTGTCACCTAGTGCGTTTTGTGTGTTCTTTTGGACATTTTTTTTTAGTTTGATTATGTCAAATAATGCAGCAACAATAGGAAATATATTGCAATATTTAAAACTGACAATTGGAAATTACAATGAGGAATACAGCTGAAAATTCCAGATTTTTCCCTAGGCTTAAATATTCAGTTTTTTGACAAAGTAAAGACAACCCAGATCATGAAATATAGTCTATTATCTAAATCAGACATACCCATAAAATGCAGCAATGAATTTATGTCTGCTGTAGTACAAAATGGTCTCCAAATGCTTGAGAAAATACACCCATCAACACATGAATTCGCTGCAATACAAGAATAACACTTGCAGCTTGTTTCCTTCTCCAAAACACCTCCAATAAACCTCCAACCAGCAACCACAATGATCAAACTACAATGTATGGATGAACACCAGCAAGAGGGAAATGTACAGCCAGCTAGAAAGTGTACAAGCAGCACATGAAGATTTTAACACAACAAATAATTTGAAAACTAGTTACACTTTCACTAACCCCTTTTAAATCTGCAAATGAGACTCTAGAATACAAGAAATCTCCAGCTACAACGAAGTCTCCAGCATATAATAAATCTCCAGCAATAATGTAATTCCCAGCATATAATAAATCTTTAGGTAACAATAGAAATCTGATTTTTATATTAAAATCTTCCTGACTGTATGTTTCAACAGTGAAGAAGATGCTAGCAATGAGGGATTTCGTCCACAAAGCCCCAAAAAATCCAATCTCCAGCAGAGACTGAAAAGCAATATCAATTTCTCTCCAACCAAGCATGCCAAATGAGCTCTCAACTCCCCTTTATATAGAATTTCTTGATCTTCTAGAAAGACCCAAGAAGAGTGTTCAACAAGCTTTTAAAAGAATATTTTAATATTCCTTGATGTGACTTCTTGATGTGATCCCTTGATATGACTCCTTGATGTGATCCCTTGATATGACTCCTTGATGTGACATCTTGATGTGACCCCTTGATGTGACTCCTTGATGTGACCTTTGATGTGACCCCTTGATGTGACTGCTTGATGTGTCCCCTTGATGTGACTCCTTGATGTGACTCTCTAATACTTAAGTCACTTTTTGAAGATATATTAATAAAGTGACTATTAATTTATCATTAACGTATGCCACTTTTTCAACCTTTTAATATAATTATTTAATATTACCATTTTGACTTTGCACTTTTTGCCTAGTAACATTAAATAATTAAAATAATGATTATTCCTTAAGAGGGCCGAAAAAACGAGGACATTCCACGATCTTGGTAAGGATAAGATCATTTGATTTTGTAAAAGTGGAAACAAGCTTTCCTCAAAGATGGTCGGCAACTTTTGTGAAGTTAAAAATTGGCAACTTCAGTTTTTTAGAGGAAATCGTCTGCTTTTTAGAAGTTGGGATTGAGCAACGTTGGGTCTATTAAAAGCTTTGAATTATTGAAGAATGATTCATTATGAAATCATTATTTGTTTGTTAACTTTCTCAGCCAAACCTTGGAAGAGAACTACCTAGGACGAAACCCCTGGTTGTTGTGAGTGGGATGGAAACCCTAGCTCAGTGAAGTAGCAAGCTTTTACATTATCAAAGGTAAATCGTGGAACCAAGGCCCGATAATATCTTTGGAGAATAAGCACTCAAGGTAAAGACAAATCACGACTATATGAAGGTGGTCGCCAAGTAAGACGAGATAATACAACCGCCGCCAAGCTATTGAGAAGTCGACTTGTTCTATTAAAACAGTTGCCGTCAATATAAGGGAGGAAGCCGTGATCTGCATATAGACAAGTCCACATCGGGCCAAGCAAGAGAATTGATGGAACCTTGAAGGCATCACATCATTGTATTGCTGATTGGGACAACTGATTGAATCACTGGGCCACTATTTGAGTCTTTCATCGATTCAGGATACAGAGCTTTACTATTTTGGCCGCCTATGACATGGTTAGCTTTCTATTGTATGGAGCAATTGCTTATCGCCACATCCTCATTTCCATCTAGAGTGGTCTATCCTGAATATTAAACATGTCTGTTGTTTGGAGTAGTGGGTTGGACACATGAGTTCCTTAATCGAAGTCGCTGTACACGATTTGGATATTGGTGCGGGAGTGTTGGCCTGGAGACATTGTGGCAGATGTAGACAAGCAGCCGTTGTGGCAAAAACAGACAAAGGCAGCCTCCAAGTCACATATAAGACAATCAAGTCAAATTATAATATCAGACCTCCAGGTGCTCATTCCAGGTCTGAAACTCATTGTTATTGCATTATTAACTGCTGTTATATCTTCTGTTCTGCTGTAGGTCCATTCTGGGCGCCATAATCTCTTGAAACATACCATTGATTAGACTCTAGCTGTCCTCATTCTAATACAGTCAGGTCTGCAATATATTTGTGAAGGCATTCGTTTATGCACTGATTGTAACTTTTGATGTATTTGAAATATTAATGGTTGGGCTTTAGCTGAGGATATTAATGAAATGTGGGCCTTATAATACTCTGTCTGAGTTTGCAAATCTGTGCATAGCAGTGAATACTTACATATCTGTAGCAGTGGAATATTTTTATAAGCTAGTGTCTTGATTTTATAGTTTACACTTTCCTATGGATATTGGATTGGTTACATGAATTATCTTGTATAAGTTTGATAAAATATTTCATATATCAAACTGAGAAACAGGTGAAAAAACGGTACACACCTAGAAGGGATTCTTACAGTGGTATTAGAGCCTAGATACCTGCCAGCCTGTTGGGAATTCTTATTTGCATGTCACATAGATATTTCACTTGAAGCAAGTCTGAACAAGAAGGAGGAGTTGATAATAACATAGCTGAAGCTGAGATGGGTGAAAGGGGAGGTGAGAGCCCCACCAAGATATTTGAATGCACAATTGGATAATTTTCCAACCACATTTGCCTAGCAACAGCAACAAATGCTGCAACAGTTTCAGGATCGAATGATCACAGCCATGGGTCAAATGAGATTGGATCGTGCTAGATTGAGCAGGTCAAGCAATGGCCATAACAGAAGTGATGCGGGTCATGGGAATCGAGCAAGAGCAGCCACTAATGCTGTTAGGATAGCAAGCGCAAGGTCTGATCGA
>VDFB02325103.1:49183-91550 GCA_007258455.2 Sequoia sempervirens | reverse complement strand
GAATTAACCTTCCCTTGACCAAACTTGGAATGGATTTAGAATTGAAATGCAATGATTCAACTAACCTAATGATGCAAATGATTGTTTTGATGCAAAAACAACAGATCTGGAAAGTCACAGACAGAAACAGACTGCAGAAATGGATTGAGCAGGACACTGTGCACCTATGATATGAATTTGGAGCTGAAAATGGAGCACATAGGCACCCTAGGCGCCACTTTCCTTGACCAATTTCAGATCTGTTTTCGCAGTCTTTGAGTGCCAAATCAGAGCTTTTGTTTCCCACTTGTCACATTGTTGGATCTTCATCGGTTGTCAAGATAAGTGAGTTCTGTGAGTTGTCAAGGTGTAGGGTTTGGATGCAACAATGAACAATTGACCTTCAAACTTCTTCCAATCTTCTTCAGACCTGAAACCTACGCATTCAAAGAGAGAGAAAGGGTTGTGCCATTTAGGGGCTTGCCTTAGTCAAACCTTGTGTTAGTGTTTCTAGTTCCACAATGGCAATGTCAATGATAGAGAGCCTATCCTTTTGAGGGATAGCAGTAAATAATAAAAAAGAATGATGAATCAACAATGGACTGCAACTCACCACCCTCCACTGGCTTCTTTGAAGGACTGAAGTCATACAAATCTCCTCAAGACTTGAACGATGCTTGCTTGCTTTGCTTTAAGACCTACAAAGGTTAGATTTCACAAATACAATGATGACAAACATGAATAAAATCACACACTTTGACATGATGCTTTGATCTTGAATTGCTGCAATAAATCTTTGAAATGTTGCTCTTGACTTGCTTGATAATGCTTTTGATCATAAATTCTCCAATAATTTTCACTTAGTTTTCAAATGATACAATGACTAGGTATTTATATGCAATTATTCTAATTTCCCGAAAATTAAATTTTGAGATTTGAGAGAGGAAGGAAAGAAGAGGATATTTTTGGCGTCCCGAATCTACCTTTGCACGGCTCTGGCCAAATGAAATCTCGGCTTCCACCTGCAAATCTGGCTCCGCACCACAAAACGGGTCGCCAAAACGCACAACGGTACCAGTGTTCACCAGGTCCACGCAACTTAGGGAGCAAACATTGTGCGCATTACTGTCACAAGTGACACCACAATGCTACAAATCCCTTAGTCCTCCAATTCCTTGTTTATACTTGCCCAAAATGGGTGCTAGGACCCAAAGGTCGACACCTAAACTTAGAATTTGAAATTTAAAATTTTGATTTTATCATTTTATTAAGTTTGTGTTAAAAAACACAGTTTGTAAGCTGAAATTGGCCCTAGGGGAATGGGGACATTCCATACTAGCTAATTTGTAGGATAGTCCATTGGTTCACCTAGGAATCAAATCAATAGGCTTAATAGAGATTATGAAACTCTTTATACTCATTTACTTTTGGGCAATACACTCTAGTAGAGGACAATTTCTCCTAGCAATTTGATTTTGAGCCCTTACAAGTTTTCCTTGGACCAAATCTTGTGTTGTGTTGCACTTCAAATTTCAGTATTTCCATTTATTTGCTAAAAACACTATAGTTAACATTCTTATTTGAAAATAGTATTTTCATTGTTTTGTTCCCTAGTTTTTGACTTGTTTTTTGGGAAATTACAGATCAATTGGTATCACAACCACAAGTTCTATGAGGCTTGTAGGAGCTTTTTGGTGATATAGAGAAGGTTTTGTGTGTGTAACTATTTTTTTTTTCAAATTCTCCACAACAAAGTCTCAAAAATCTATGCTATGGTGAGTCTTGTGGGCTTTTTGGTTCATATGGTGGTACATCCAAATTAGTTCCAAAGTCTGTTATGGTCCCATGGGGAAATATTATCTTGGTATCCCACAACTTTCATAATTGCTTTGTCATTTTGGAATAAGTCAAATGGTGTGTGATTTCATTGGTCTTGATTGATGAATTTGGGTGATGTAAGATCAATTTTGGTGATAGGGATGATGGTGTCAATAAAATGGTTGGTGGCAACAAGCTTTTTGTAGGAGCAACGAGGGGAATTGATTTGGATGTTGGAAGAAGTTTCCTTAGAATTTGTAGAAGTGTCACTAACATCCTTAGTTTTTTCATTAGGAGACTTGTAGCTGATGCACTTAAATTCTTGATTTACATTAATATGTATGTGTTCCAAGATTCCTTGCTTATGAAGGCCTATTCATTTGCCTTGATATTTCATGATTTGACATAATTGATTTGCAATGGGATACTTGTTGCTTTGAAAACAAGATGGAAATTCATCTTTGGATGCCCAAGAATCATTGGAAGTTTTAATTTGCTCCTTTGCAAGAATACCAAATCAGATAAAGTTGGTTGGGCCAAGCTGATAGGATGTTTGTGCTTTCTCCTTGTTCACAATTGTGGTACCATGATCAATTATATGCTCGATGTGATCAATCATGACTAGCTTATCCTCATGCTCAATGTGATCAACATCGTTTACAACTTGATTGCTAACATGCTTGGTATGATGTTTTTGTTTGTCTTTGTGTTCAAGGGGGATCAAGTGACTCATCATAGGAAGGGAAGGTGATTGGATGATGGATAGGATCAGTTCGGGTTTCTTATTCTTGGGATTTTATTGCATGGTGGGTGGAATTGGCCTGGATGCTTTGATACTGATTTAGTTGGGAGCATGTTTGATTATGCTTTGAAACCAATTCTTGACATAACCTTAATTGCTTTGTTGATAAAATGGATGTATTTTGCTTTGCTTCAATATCCTCTACATCGATTAGGCCTTTGATATTCTACCCTAATAGTATGCTTTGGTTGGTGGGATGTCGTTGAACCTTATGACACTTATGGATTTTAGATTTTATGTATTTTATGGATCTCATGAAAATGCCTTTGTTTTCCTTCTCACATAGGTTGACTTGCAAGGATGATAGCCATAGGGGGATCTTGAACATGCTTAATAGGCTTTGGATTGATAATATTCTTGCATGATGGCATTTGACTTTGGATGGGGATGATGCTAGGAGGCACTTGGATAACCTTAATATACTTTGGCTTGATGACTCTATTGAAAATACGCTTGCAATTGCTAAAGGATGAAGTCATTGGATTGGTGGAGTTGCAAGACTCTTTGCCTTTGCTTTTTCTATGTCAATGGTGATCCTTTGCTAGTAGTTGGATAAAATCCTTTGTAGATTGTTTGGATAAGGGAGGACTGGATGATTGATAGGATTGTTGATTAGATCATTGATTGGTTTGTGAAGGTTTAGATGATGGAATTTCATAGGAGGATAAGGTTTTAGTTTTTTTAAGGGTTTAGATTTTGGACATAAATTTGCTTCAAGGGTCATGTTCTAGAATGGTGTTTTAGTTGTCAAGGTTACCGTAAGGATGATTAATATATTTGATTGTGGCTTAGTGGATAGCTAGTATTAGCATGTTTTTGGTCTAAAGGATTGTGATCCATAAGGTATTCATGGTTTGCTAATTAAAGCTTGGGGAAAGCTTGTTCATAATGATTGTGATCCATAAGGTATTCATGATTGCATTCATGGTATGGGTTAACTTGATCATGGCTATTTTCAACTCTAAGAAAATCATAGTTGTCATTTTTATGTTTGCTCAATTATGCAATGCTATCATCATTATGATCAAAGGGGATTTTGATTTGTTTAATGAATTCGTTGAACTAGGGATCCATTTGGTTAGCTTGGATTTCACTTGTTTATACTTTGGGTTTTGCAAAAAGTATGGAAGATAAAGTAGACAAACCACCCTAAGTAGTCAAGTGGGAGTGTTTGCACTTGTGAGCCCATGTATATACCTTGATCTAGGCATGGAGAGTGGGGCTCATGGAGAGGCACTAACCTCTTTTGATCTTCAAGATCACTCTAAGGCATGAGAGGAGAGCATATGTGGTCTACTATCTCGTTTCCAGAGGTATGATGTGAGCAACTTCTCGGGGCTAATTGCTTACTAGTGCATCACAAATGCAAACGACCAGAGGTTCGCTATGCTAGGTTTGCATAAGGCTCAACTAGAAAGTCCTCAATATACCAAAAGGCATGCAAGACATCTATGAAATCAGGGCATATGCCTAATGGCTTGATTTGAGAGGGTAACCCACTCTCTATCACTTAGCAAGCTATAAAATTTCTTGTTAGCTTAGTTGAATGATAAATGCACCTTGAAGGGATGAGTCTTCTGATTCTCCACTCAATTTATATACTCTATTGGAACATGTGGGTTCGGGTTGACACTTGGTGATTAAGTCCAAGTTAGGCCCACATAAAAAAGAAAATAAAGAAAGTCATGTTTTCTTTTGAT
This sequence comes from Sequoia sempervirens, assembly GCA_007258455.2. Classification (NCBI taxonomy): domain Eukaryota; kingdom Viridiplantae; phylum Streptophyta; class Pinopsida; order Cupressales; family Cupressaceae; genus Sequoia; species Sequoia sempervirens. The sequence continues at coordinate 87,251 of VDFB02325103.1, read as the reverse complement.
CTCCAAGATTGCCATAAGGTGTAAGGAGAGAGCATAGACAAGGCTCCTTATGAGATACACAAGTGGAAAAAAATGTGCTTTTGATCTTTAAGTTCACCTTGTAGTGAGAGTAGAGCATACACAACCTTTACTCACGTAGACACAAGATGAATAAAAAGACACTCATGACCCACAAAATTAATTCCCTTTTAGAAATCAAAATGTGAGTGAAAACAAATTTGAAAATTTGATCTTTGACATGTGAACCTAAACATAATCGTTAGTTGTTTCAAAAAGTCTTTGACTTTTAAAAAAAAAATATTCTTTATGGAAAATCAGAAAATAAATTTATCAAACAACAAAATGGATGTTACCAATAGATTCCTTGTGATTTTTTTGATCAATTTCAATATTGTTTTCAAAATTTGATTTCATACACAAGTTACACATGTCGCAAAAAAAAAGTGAAAATGGGTTTCAAATTGAATTTTCTAAAAGTTAAAAGAAAAATCTGAAAAAATTACTTGATCCACAATGGAGAGGGCGGATAGAGTTTTCCAATGGTTGTAAAAACACAAAAGTCCAATACTCTAGGAAAAAGTTATGCTTGTTTGAAAAAAACCACCTCTTTTAAGGTTAAAAAATGGCCTCTAGGGCCTGTCAAGGTGGTGCCACTAGGTGGGTGGTGCGTAGGTGGTGGGATGGCAGAGGGGAGGCTCGACACTCCCATTACATTATCTGGGCTAGGCTATACCCGGGACTGACTCAATACTCGACACCCTAGATAGATATAGATGGGTTTCCTGAGTCCACTGCACCACTGAGGTGAGGACTCAGGGAGGGTCCCCTATCTATATATGGGGAGCTACTGCTACTGTCTATTCTCCCGCTTCTGCCTCAGGAGTCCCTACATAGGGGGCTTCGGGTTTGAGATGCCCATATATACTATCTGGGAAGGCTTGACCAATGGGGCAGAGCATAGTATCAGCAGGGATGGTGGTGCTAGGGATGGCGTGGCTTGGGTGGAGCAAGCAGCATAGGGGTGGTGGGTTGGTAGTGGTGCTCAAGCAATAGGGGTGGGGATGTGTGGATGTGGTTTTCTCACCGCTTTTATGGTCGACACTAGGGTTTTAAAGGCATCGACAAGGGGGTTTAAATTGTTGGTAAGGGGTGGGGTGTAGGGCTTGGCCCTACCATGCTTGTTGTGGTAGATGTGTAGGGTATGGGTATTGTGTACCTTGCCTCGTGTAATTTTCTTTTTAATTTTTAATTTTTGTTTTTTAATATTTTTATTTTGACTTTTAAATTTTTAAAAAAAAAACCTATTGTTCCGCATGCTTGCATAGGGGCCATATAACCTCTCCAAGCAACTTTCTTTTTGCCCCAATTTTTCCCAAGCCCAAAATTGATTAATTTTGTATGCATCTAGGGGTTTTTGTGCCTTCTAGATCCAATAGTGAGGTCTATTTTGTGCCAAAATGTCTCGAAATGTGTCTTAAATTTTTTTAACCATACCTTGCATGCAAAACTTGCCAAAACAAGCTATAAAAATATCAAAATCAAAATTAGACAAGGGACAAGGTCCCACTAGGTGTGCCAAAATGTATATGCAAAATTTAGAACATGCAAAGTGATTAAAATAATATTTAACCCTCTATTCTAAATCAAACTATACCTCAGATTGAGCTAAGGAAAGTTCAAACCAAACAAATGCATGACAATCTTACCAATGCAAAACCCTCTTTGTTGAAGTGGATTGGCTTGAGATGCAATAGATGTTGTTCAAGGACTCATGCAATATTTCTATAGCACGTACTTGTCAAACTTTGAAGATCATATATTTTTTGATGAAGGATTGAGTTGAATTTATAGATGTTTGGTTGAGGATGTGAACAATAAGGATTTGATCTTGAATGAACGGTTGAGATTGATTGAGATGAATGGAGAATCTTCACTAACCAAGAACAGTCAAGAGGGACTTATGATGGCCATAGTGCTCATCCAAAAACATCCATAGGATTTGTTCCCTATCTTACTACAAACCTTGTTTAGTTCTAAACAAATCATTCCATTGTTATTGAGATATATTGTTCCCAATCCTTACGTTGTTCTTAGGATATAGCATTCCAACATCAACAACACTATCATCATCACCAATCAATCTTTAGCTTTTAGCTTGACCAAGGGAAAAATCTAGTTTGTTTGACTCGTGTTTCTTGCTTGCTTGTGTCTTTGCATCTATACCAGTCCTTGTGGTATTTTTTGGCAACATGGTCTTTCATATCATGATGCCATATGTCATGCCTGCTTGTGACTTTTTCTTTTGGGTCATCGTACAACACAATGTCATCATGGTTTTCCATATCATGATGCATCTTGTCATGATATAACAAACACTAGGTTGCACAAAATAATTAGAACCTCGTGCAAGATTCATAGCGTATACCTTAAAAATAAAAGTCATCCACCACTTGCCCTTCATCATATCTATCTCTTCATCATCTACAAATGACCAAAAAATAAAATAGCCATTTCAACTATCACTTTTATTTGTACATCATTATCATTGATCATTCATCTTTTGCATACGTCTCCCTTCCATTGATCACTAAGCTTTTCATCCTTAACATCCATCCTCAAACTAACTCTGCCCGTCAAAAATGAAAAGGAAAATTAGCATGAGATGAAGAAAAGTCGATATGGTATTAGGATGCGATGTTACGTTTGATGTTAGAAGATTGTGAGAATTAAATATCTACAACAATAATTTGATAATTCAAGGTTTTGGACTTTGACACAAGTTGTGACTAGTTGGAAATGACTTTCTGATTTTAACTTTGACACAAATGATTAGTAAACTGATGACAAAAAGCATGTAACCTAATAACATAGTAGAGTTTTGGATTGGGCATAACAGTCTGTCTATGTTTTGTATGGGGCCCTTTGTAGGACTTTGCAATCATTCCATTCTTGAGAGTTAGTATTTTAATACAACACTTCATTTCTTATGTGGCCTATTGAGTATTGTATTCCACATAAGCCTATAATGATATCATTTAGACATCTATAAGTTTGTGTACCTTAATGATTTATTCTCTATGTGCTTCAAATCTTTAAAATTCTTCAAGATTGTCTTCATTCTGTCCACCCGGCAAGGGTTAAATGCTTGTGCATGTTTATATTTGGACGTGTGTATGAGAGAGTTTTTTCCTTCATGATGTACTTTAGTTTTCCTATATATTATTACTTTCAATCACATTTGATGTACCTGTAGCTCTAATTTGTGGTAATGACTTTTAAAGTATGTCTTCATTTTAGTCACCATTTTCTTTATTATAGCAATTGAAAATGTGACGCAAAGGAGAGCTAGGGTCTCCAACACAACAATCAATCAATCATTCATAGTCAATACTTACATTATTACATTCAATGGCTTTATAAAGCCCTTCAAAATACTAACTAACCAAATCACTTTCCTAACTAATAACTAAATCTTATTTAATAAATTAACATTAACATGTTAATTTATTATTTATTAGATCACATCTAAATATTATTCTATGCCATGCACTAATAAATTCCTACCACCCTCCTTTAGTGCTGATATAGGAATTTTATTCTGGTGCTGCATTGATGTATTAACGGTTGGCTTAGTCGATCGTCACCTCCATCTTTTGTGTTGAGGTTCATCTGTTTCATGTTTGCTCCCTTTTAGTGAAAAATCTTCAAATCTATTTAGATGTCAGTTTCCACCGATAATGCATCCTTACAATTGTTAGTTTTATGATCAGATTTAATGCACAGAAATTAATTCAAAATCAGACACAAGAACACAGCAGATACCCTGGGAAAACCCTCCACTTGAGGGAGAAAAACCCAGCAACAATATATCACTTATATATTGAAATGTCAACACAATTGTCTCCTTTACAAAAGCCGATATGAAGGCCAATAAGAGGCACCACAAATAGATGCAAACACAGTAACACAATGAAGTAATTCACTGATGATAAGACTCAGCCTTCTAATGATATCGAACTGCCTTGAGAAGAACTCGCACTTGAAGGAGAACGAACTAGGATGAAATCTGAATGCTTGAATGATCGAATCACACCTTCCTTATATACAATTCAAATGAGGAGGCTTCAATAGATGCGTCCTTTCAAGTATGATGTTGGCCTTTATGAAGTGTGACGACTTTCCAATATAATTGCTGATTAGAGATGGGTCGGCCTCAATAAACAAATATTAAATATCATATAATGAAAGACGTGTCTCTTCAAACATCTCAAGTTGGCCAAGATAAAGAATATAATAAATACAATTCAAATAGCCGTTAGACTACATTTGAATTGACTCCAATCGTGGATCTGGAAGAAGCAGCCCGACACTGCTAATAACATCAATACTCCCTCTTAGCTAGGAATGATACTTCCAGTTGCACAAGACATATCACCTCATCGTGATGTCTACCACAATGGCTACAACCATATGTGGAAAAGAGAGATATAACCTCATCGTGTTATCGGATATCACCTCAACATGATATAAACCATAATGGCTACAAGCCTACAACCATGTATGGTATGTACAAGTGTTCATCACTTGCGTGATGTTGTCACCTCAACATGACTTTCACCATGGCTCTCCTAGAGGGTGAAACACAAGTACAAGAAAATCATCACGGACTCTCTCACGTGATGCTGTCATGGAGTCACACACATGACATCCACCATGGCTCTCCCAGAGGGTGGAATCAAGGGATTTCACCTCGAACTTTTCTTATAGAGAAGAACTCATTAAAGAGGATCACTGATATTGAGACTCCTTCTCAGTTAAGGTTGTATTCTCCACCATACCAAGCTTATCTCGAAAGAACACAAACTTTATTCTGGAGAGAGGCTTGGTGAGAATGTCTACCGTCTGCTCATCAGTGTTGATATACCTCAACTGTATAGCCTTCCTCAATACCATATCTCTGATATAATGGTATTTGATCTCAACATGCTTGGTTCTGTCATGAAACACAGGATTGACAGAAAGCTTCACACAACTCTAGTTATCACAATGAATGATAGTAGGCTCCATTGATTGTCCAAACAATCCTGCAAGGAGTTTACGAAGCCACACTGCTTCCTGAGCTGCCACACAAGCTGCAATATACTTTTCCTTTGCTATACTCAATGCTACAAATGACTATTTCCTGTTGCACCAGGAAATCATAGCAGATCCCAAACTGAAGCAACATCTAGAGGTGCTCTTCCGATCAGTAACACTCCCTGCCCAATCAAAATCAGTATAACCATGCAGCTCCAAGTCCGCATTTGAAGAATATCTCAACCCATATCCAACTGTGCCATGCAAGAATCTTAGGATATGTTTGGCTGCAACAAGATGTATTTGTCTAGGTTCACACATGAGCTGACTAAGTACACTTACATCATAGCAGATATCTGGTCTAGTGTTAACTAGATACATCAAGGACCCAATCAATTGCCTGTACATCATAGGATCCACCAAGTCTAAACTAGCTGCAGCCTCCTTCAACTTATGTAGGTTGGTCTCCATAGGTGTAGACACGGATTTGCAATCCATCATACCAAACCTCTTAAGTATATCAATGGTGTACTTCCCTTGACTTAGAATCATCTCATCTGGCTTTTGCCAAACTTCTAAGCCAAGGAAGTAATGCATGAGCCCAAGGTCCTTCATCTCAAACTCAGAAGCCAACTCCTCCTTACATTTGAGAATGAGGTGATCTTCTCCAGTAAGAATCAAATCATCAACATACAAAACCAAAATCAATGCTTCACCATCAATTACCTTAAAGTACAGATTTGAGTCCGCATCATTCTTAGAGAAACCCAAGCTTGACAAGTAACGATCAATCCTTTCGTACCATGCACAAGGAGCCTGCTTAAGACCAAACAAGGCCTTCTTCAACTTGCAAACATGAGACTCCTTCCCATGTACCTCGAATCCATCAGGTTGCTCGATATAAACTTCTTCCTCAATCACACCATTCAAAAAAGTTGTCTTCACATCCATCTGATGAATCTTCCATCCTCTAGATGCAGCAATGGCAATAATGGTTTTGACTGAAGTGTAGTGAGCAATTGGAGCAAATGTTTCTTCATAGTCAACTCCCTCTTTTTGTGAGAACCCTCTAGCCACGAATCTTACCTTGTACTTCTCAATGCTCCCATTAGCTGCATGCTTGATCTTGAAGAGCCATTTTGAAGATACCACAGATTTGCCTTCGGGTCTAGGAACGATGTCCCAGACATCATTCTTGAGAATTGATTGATACTCCTCATTCATAGCATCTTTCCAAACTTGTTGACTAGAAGCTTCCTCAACACTGGAAGGCACAGACTCAATAATCTGACTCATCAAAGCAACATAACTGGAAAACTTATGTGGCCTTTTGCTTTCTTTGAAGGTACCTCTCGGAGCTGCAAACTTTTCTGCCTCTTGCATAGTTCGCCTAGCCCAAAGAGGTCTTTTTCTTCCAATCACAATATTGGTAGGCCCATCAGTAGGTTCCAAGGGCTCAACTGGATCAATATCTTCCTTTGGATCTGAAATCTCCCTCTGAATCTTAGGAGTATGGTCAACTTCCATATCCTGAGGAGACTCTTCATTATCGATCTCCATATGAGTACCCTTGGATCCCCTCAATGCAACATCTTCCTCAAATGTGACATCCCTATTGATCTCGATCAACTTCTGACCTGGAATGTATATCCTGTAGGCTTTTGATGTCTCATTGTAGCCCACAAATATTCCCTTCTTTCCAGAAGGCTCCAACTTTGTTCTCTTTTCCTTTGGAATATGAACATAAATTGGACATCCAAAGATCCTCAAATGACTCACCTCAGGCTTCTTTCCAGTAAAGGCTTCTTCAGGAGTCATGCTTTCCAAGATTCTGTGAGGACTTCTATTCTGAACATAGACTGCAGTCCTAGAAGCTTCTGCCCATAAGAAGGTTTGTAGATCTTGGTCATGGATCATGGCTTTTGCTGCTTCCACGATCGATCTGTTCTTTCTCTTTGCAACACCGTTCTGTTGAGGATTATAGGGGACACAAAACTCCCTCTTAATCCTAGCTTCAACACAAAAATTCCGAAAGCTGCCAGAAGTGTATTCTCCTCCATTATCAGATCTAAGGACTTTGATTCTTTTCCCGGAAAGGTTCTGTAGAAACCCTAGTTTCCCCCTGTCTCTGAATCTGATTGTTTTGTTTGTTTTTTCTGAAGTTTTTGGTTTTTTGACGTTTTTGGGTTTTTTGCATAAATGAAGAAGATGGCGATTTTGAAAGAAATTGCAAATAAATTCTATAAAAATTATTCAACTTCGGAAATAGCAAAACCTAATGCAAATACTGAAGCCAGATCATTTATTAACCTTCTGAGATGATTACAATGATGATCCAATTACATGCAAGTAAAAAAAAAACAATTTTTTATGAAGAACCTGGTATTTGCAGCAATGGATGATTCTCCAGAAGATGTACGGCTGAGAAGAAATATGCACTTTCTCCTCCTGCAGATGTCTGCTAAAGATGCCAGAGAGATAGGCGCCTCAAAATGTGAAGTCAGACTGACAAACTATATGGCGATTTGCTCAACAAGAAAAGGTACGGCCTTCTTGAACAGGTACGGCCTGCTGCAAACAGTACGGCCTTTATACCAGCAATAAATGAAATGTACGGCCTTTCTGGAATCTCAAGATCTGATGAATTTATGTGCCTGAGTTGCAAGATGCTTTCTGGATGAAAAAACTCTCTGAAATCCTGAAGATAAATTAACTCTGAAGCTCTGTAATTTCTTCTGGATGAAGAAATCTCTTATCTGGCAATAAATCAGGTGATATCTCACACCCTCTGAACTGCTTTCACTGGAGATGGCTCGTTCCCCAATGCATTCGAGACTGAAACCCTAAGTTTTTGTGCTCTGCTCAAGACTTGATCAATTTTCAATCATCAATAATCATTCTGGCTCGATTTTCAATGCAAAGCTTATATCTTCTTGAAAAGTGCGAATTCCTTAAAGATAGGGATTTTTAAATAATTCGACTTCTCTCTTTTAATTATTTCAATAGTCTCCGATTAAATTTTAATAATAAAATATAATCGTCAAATGGCCCCTTCCTGATGATGGCGACCCCCTTTACTGAAATCACTTAAGTTATAATAAAATATTATAACTTTATATTATAAACTCCAATTAATTAATATTTAATTAATTCAATTAAATATTAATATCTCTCTCATTATTCATCCGATGCACGAGCCGTCTGAAGCTGACGAATAAAGAAGTGATTCGAATGCTAGCAAATCCATCTGAATACTGCTAAAAATAGCAATCAGTCCTACTGTGAGTCTTGATACGAAAGAAAGCCAACTGATCAAGTACTGACAATCTCAGCTGAGCCAAGCTCCATCAAGACCCTCTATCCAAAAATCAGCCTACGAGGGTCGCATAATAGGCCAATCCTGTGCTCGAAGAGATGTCAACTAGAGGGGACATGACAGGTTCTCTACCTGAGCTTTGAACTCCTCGAACCTTTCTAACACTTCCTCAGACTCTTTAGTTTTCAAAAAATAAATCCAAGTCTTTCTAGAGTAGTCATCAATAAAAAGAATGTAATACAAGAAACCACTCGAAGAAGGAACAAACATTGGACCACATAAATCAGAATGAATGAGATCTAGAATACATTTAGATTTACTTTCTCTACTGTGAAATGAAGCTTTTGTATTCTTACCCATTGCACATCCTTTGCAAGTACCTTCATGCTCTTGGTTGAACTTCAGAAGACTTGAGACCATCTTCTCCATGATAGGTAGAGCCCGAAAGTGAAGGTGAGCCAATCTTCGATGCTGAAGATCACACAAGCTTGAAGTATCATGAACTAATGCCTGAAGTGGATGAGTGCACAGCCTATAGAGGCTGTCATGTCTAACACCAATTACTTGAGTAGTCTTGAAATTGGAATTCTTCGTCCACACAAGTACTTTGCCTTTAGAGAAGGCAACTTGATATCCTTTATCTTCTAAAGTTGAAATGGAGATAAGATTATGCTTGATTCCTGGAACATAAAGAACATCACATAATTGTAGTGTAATGCCGGAATCCAAATGGAGAGTAGAGGTTCCAATCCCTTTCAGGGAATAGCTAGCATCATCTCCAATAATGACTTGTTCAGAAGAATCTCTCTCCACCAAGCTTGATAAATGCTCCTTAAAACCAGTGATGTGTCGAGAAGCACCACTGTCGATCAGCCAAGTGTTGGTTTCTGTAGCTACATTGCTTGACAATGCCGAATAGAACAAGTATTCACAAGAGTCCTTCTGAGGAGAGGCATCATCAACATCCGCAATGGTGGCGTACTGCTTAGGCCTGGAAGGACAATGCTTAGCAAAGTGACCATACTTGTCACACTTGAAGCATTGGATTTTGGACAAGTCTCTCTTCTTCTTGAATGCGGGAGCACCATCGTTTTCTTTATCTCGATTCCTCTTGAAGAATCCTTTCTTCCCATCTTTTCCTTTCTTCTTCAAAGAGTGAGAGGCGAGAACATGAATATCTTCATTAGTTGAACTTTGACCAACACCTCTAGCCACCAATCTTGACTCCTCTTGAATGCAGTCGGCCCTCAAATGATCAAACTTAGGAAGTTTGGATCTTGCACTGATTCCTTGAATGTAGGACTCCCATGATAAAGGAAGACCATTGAGAGCAAGCATGGTCAAGTCCTTATCATCAATCACATGACCAATTGTAGAGAGCTGATCTCTCAATTCCGAAATCCTCATGAAATAGGCGATCATTGTTTCTTCTTTCGCCATCTTCACATGGTGTAGTTGTTGCTTTAGTGCAAGTGCCCGGCTGGTGTTGTTGATTTCGAACATCTCTTCCAATGTTTTGAAGATGTCCCTTGCCGTCTTCAGCTTGGAGACAATCGAAACAATATGATCTTTAACGGAAACAACCAACATCTTCTTTGCCTTGATGTCCTTCTTCCTCCACTACAACTTCTCTTCTTCCTCCTCAGGTTTTGGAACTTTGGTCTCCACAAACTCAGCCAAATCATTCTCTTCCAAGGTGAGCATGATTCTGAACCTCCATGATGTGTAGTTGGATGCTCCCTCGAGTCTATCCTCGATTTTAAGACCATTCACCATCTTGACTAAAATAGAGATAGACAAAGATATAGGAGAGAATAGAGAGTATCGCTGCAATAACAAAATCTGATCACGATCTTCTTCAAACCCGCTCTGATACCATGTTAGTTTTATGATCAGATTTAATGCACATAAATTAATTCAAAATCAGACACAAGAACACAGCAGATACCTTGGGAAAACCCTCCACTTGAGGGAGAAAGACCCAGCAACAATATATCACTTATATATTGAAATGTCAACACAATTGTCTCCTTTACAAAAGCCGATATGAAGGCCAATAAGAGGCACCACAAATAGATGCAAACACAGTAACACAATGATGTAATTCACTGATGATAAGACTCAGCCTTCTAATGATATCAAATTGCCTTGAGAAGAACTCACACTTGAAGGAGAATGAACTAGGATGAAATCTGAATGCTTGAATGATCGAATGACACCTTGCTTATATACAATTCGAATGAGGAGACTTCAATAGACGCGTCCTTTCAAGTATGATGTCAGCCTTCATGAAGTGTGACAACTTTCCAATATAATTGCTGATTAGAGATGGGTCGGCCTCAATAAACAAATATTAAATATCATATAATGAAAGATGCGTCTCTTCAAACGTCTCAAGTCGGCCAAGATAAAGAATATAATAAAAACAATTCAAATAGCCATTAGGCTACATTTGAATTGACTCCAATCGCGGATCTGGAAGAAGCAGCCCGACACTGCTAATAACATCAACAACAATAATGTTCTTACACCTTATAACAACTTTAAAAACAATTTGCTGCATTTAAACTTTCAAATATATGACTTTTTTTATTATTTTCGCACTTTGATATGAACAAAGAAATGTAATGTTTTTTGTACTAGATTGTGCAAGCAATGGTGAAGACATAGAATGAAGTAATCCACAAGGGAGATAAGCATATTGGACCAATAGAATCCACAAACCTTAAAATCTAGCAAAATGCTTAGCATGCCTTTGTTTCAACTTTCAACACATATGCAGCGGACTTCACTTCTCCAACTTCAAAACAAATACTCACAACTCAATATCATTGTCACCCAAGTTCATTGGGATGCCTATTTCTCTTATAGGCAATGCCTTTGTATATAATTTTATAGCCATCTCAATAGTGATAAAATGGTTTATACCAATAATAAAAAGCCTTGCTGCATTTGTGGTATTTTTTAGTGCTGGAAATGATATCGGTGGATAAAAGAAACTTATAGAACCAAAAGTTGCACATCAGTCGGATGAAAATTGTTTGCAGTGGCTGGTGTAGACGGCCATGTTAATAAATAATTATATTGTAATCAACCGTACTAATTAAATAAATGTTGTAGTCAGTCGTACTGGGAATAGATAATAATAGTTTAAATAATACATGCACAGTTTAAAGTAAAAGTTAGATTAGTTGTCGGGTAGGTAGTTAGGAAGAGTTGCCGACGGTTGGTATCCCAACCAACCTCGGCCATCTATATATGTATCTTGTCATTTGTAGTCGGACACGGTCAATTGCTATGTATTGTTGAGATACTTCATGAAATCAATCAATCCATTGTGCTGTGCAATTACTCTTACGATTGTTCTGTGATTCAAATGTGATTCATATTCTAGTACGTACATTATGTTTGTGAATTATTCTCGTACGTTACTACCCTGAGTAAACAGTGAGCGGACTAGGGAATCACTCGTCATGGCAGCGTAATGGGTCTCCCGACAAATGAACTCGTGAATAGCAATGAGGAAAGGGAAGACCTATTGACTGGAGATTTTATCAATCTGTGGAAGATATCATTACGAGATCATGTACGTAGGGAATCCCGCAGATGGGAGATCCCTGAGGAAGTTATCTGGGATAGGTTGGAAGTGAACGACGAGGTGAATCACCTCCTGAATCGTATGCCCAGATTGCTGGCCCGTCATTTCATTATTTTGCAAGACTTGCGAGAAGAAGAGGATCGGGAACACCGAAGGCAACAAATACTACAGCGCTACGAGGAGAGAACCAAACGAGAAGAGGAACGCGACACTAGCCGGAGACGTATGTCTGGTAGTCAACAATGATCGCCTGAATAAATTTTAATGCCCGTACGGCCGAACAAAGACAAGAACCGAGTACCTAGCAGGCACGAGACTCAAGAGGAGAAGGTTCAGCGATTACTCAGGCTGCAAGAACAAGAATACCGGTGAAGAAGACTGAAGCAAGTTGGTAAGGAATTTGATGAGGATCTAATTGAAATAAACCAGAGTATTAAAAGAACACATGAGAATCTGACAAGAATAGACACATCCATTGAAAGAGCACATCAAAGTTTGGTGGAAGGAAGGGACAAAGGACCCTTCGGCACCTCGTACGTAGGAAGGTATGATCCTTATGAGAACAAAGATGAATTAAGTAGTAGCATCAGACGTTTTCGGGAGTTGTCCTTATCAGACGACGACGAATGACTGACGAGTGGAAGATCTGAGCCCAGTACCCCAAGGCGGAGAGAGTACCAAAGGGAACCCCAGGAGACTTAAGGTGTCGAGGACGCTGACGCAAGACGTGGGAGTGACTCGTATGTGGCCGAGAGTGCAAGTGACGCACCGGAACGTAGTGAGGAAACCAGTCTAATCGGGTCCAACACACAAGGAGGATAGCGGGGAAAGATGGCTACTCCGGAGCGGCAGAAGTTGCCGAAGTTTATGGGGAATGGGTCAGAAGATCTAGTACGGCACTATAAGACATGTGAAACTATCTGGATAGCCAGCGGACAAGATGATTTGGACTAGTGGCTAAAAGCATTGCCAACGACACTCAGAGATAGTGCCATTGATTGGTACGCTGAATTGGATCAAGCACAGAAAGCTACATGGAGGTTATTGAAGCAAGCTTTCTAGGAGGAGTTCAAACTTCTTCGAGATGACAGCAAGATTGTTGCAGAGATATACAATACCAAGCAAGGAAAGCACGAGAGTGTGCGGACCTATAACCAAAGGCTCAAAGACTTGCTGGGGAAATTGGAGGCACAACCGGCCGACGGACTGAAGAAAAGATGGTTCATCGAGGGCTTGCTTCTGTCATTAAGAAAGAAAATGAAAGTCGTACCTCCTTTGTCGTACGCCGAAGCATACAATCGGGCAATGGACATAGAAAGTGAAAATAAAACATCTTCCCGAGAGAAAAAGAAGATGGACGACGAGGAGAGTCCGGACGACAGCAACGGTGAATCCAAGACCGTACAAGCACTTAGAAAAGATATGATGCGAATGATGAAAGAATTGAAGGCCGACAAATAGAGTGCGAGGGAAGCTCGAGAACTGTGGTGTACAGAGTGCAATGGGGAAGGTCACATAAAAGCGAATTGTCCAAAGAAGATGTTTTGTGATATCTGCCAAGTTATGGGACATTCCATCAAGGAATGCCCATACAATTTGAGAGCAAGGTGTACGCAAGTACTTTTCACTCAAGGAGAGCCGTCAACACCGCCGAACACACCACCGAAGCCCCAATACAATAGCAATGCATCCCCTAGAGGCTACCGAAGCAACAAAAGTCTGAGAAACATGATACAGTATGATGCAAAAGGGAGGCCCATGATCCAATGCAGGAAGTGCAACGAATGGGGCCACTTTGCTAGGGACTGCCACAACGGTCAAGGTTCGTGAGGGAGATTGTGTAAGTGGTGTGGACCAGGCGATCACGAAGATAACGAATGCCCTACGCAAAAGGGTATCCACATGTTGGAAGTAGAAGAACAAGAGGTACTGGCGATCACCAGAGCACAAGCAAAAAGGCCACATACCTAGATCCACGTACGGAGAAACAAAGGATGAAGGAAACAAAAACGGAAGTGGAATTGGCGATGGCAAAGGAAAATAAAGTACCTCTGGAGAAGCTAGGAACCTCTCGGCGGTCGGAGGCGGAAACCAACATCATACGACAGGTATTGCAGACCACCATACCGATCAAAGTAATTGACCTTCTCCAGAGTATGCCGCAGTTGGGACTGGCGATCACAAATGTCGTCGGGGATGGCAAGCAACTGCGATTGGAGGAACGAAGGCAAGAATTGATACTAGAACTGCCACCGTACGGTGAACAAACAATCGACCCAGTATTGCTCACAGTGAACATCGGGAAGATGCCATCGGTCGTACATATGGAGATCAGAGGGAATATCTTGACAAATAGTATCGTCGACGGAGGATCGGGAGTCAACATACTACCCAAAGACACATGGAAGAGTCTTGGGAAGCCTACACTCTGGCCGCCGACATTCCAATTGGTTGGCGCTGATCAACATGGTATCAAGCCGTTGGGAACGCTGATGACACAGAAGGTGACGATCGGGACACAATAGTTTTTGCTAAATTTTGTCGTCATCCCATTATAGAGGAAAGCGTATGATGCACTACTTGGGAGAGGATGGCTGATAGCGGCGAAGGCAAATCATAATTGGAAGAGGAACACACTCTCGATCGAGAACAACGGGTGGAAGTACGTCATCGACTTGAAGAATCAGGCCGTGAGTGAAGAATTGGCTTCCTTCGGATCTAAATCGGATGGAGGTGAGTCGGATGTGGACGGATGAAGGAAAGCTATGGAACCGAACACTGAAGGCATACTTGAACTCGAGAGTTGTTCGAAGGACGAGACAAGCTCGCTGAATGGCTTATTTCATTGGCAGATGGAAGACTATGAAGTGTTCCACCGAGAGTGTAACATGCTACAAATCGGGGAAATCAAGGAAGAAGAGAAACAGGGAAGGCCCAGCCAAACACTTCCGGCCGAGTATGGAGAGTACAAAGAAAGAGTATCAAAACTGGACAATATGCTAGTCCACAAGTTCAAACAGGTACGAGATGAAAAAAATGTGGACTTAAAAAATGAAAAGTATGAAAAAATTAAAAAATTAGGAAAAAAGAAAAGAGATGAGAGAGAAGAAAGAAATCAAAAAATAAAGAAAAATGGAAGAGAAAATGAGAAAAAGCAAAACATGAAGAAAGAGGAGAGAGAAAGAGGGAGGAATAATAAAAGAGAAATAAAATTTGGGAAGAGAAAAATTGAAAAGAGGAAAAAAGAAAAATTATAAATTATAAGAGTGAAATGGGAAAAAATAGAAAGAATTAAAAAATTGAAGAAGGGGAAAAGTAAAAGAAATTCGAAGGATGGCAAGTTATATAAGAAATCAAAAGGCAATACTCTTATTCAGCATATAGTACGCCGAACGGTCACACTCGGGAAAGAAGAGGAAATGAGAGAATTTTTTTCAGAAGCCAAGACAGTCACACGAAGAAAGGAAGGGCGAAGCAGGAAGAAGTTCGTACGCCCTTGGTGCCTAAGGAAGTCTGTACGATTAGCTTGTCTGGAGAAGGCCGTACGCTGTAGAGAAGCCGTACGCCGTAAGGGGAAGTCCGTACTCACAAGAGGAGAGGCCGTACGCTGCATCAGAAAAACCGTACGCTTTGAGAGGAAGTCCGTACGCACAAGAGAAGGAAAGGTCGTACGCCCAACACCAGTTGAATCCGTACGATGCAAAAAGAAGGCCTTATGCTCAGCTAAGGAGGCCGTACGAGTTGAAGAAGAGGCCGTATGCTTTGATAGAAAAGAGGCCGTACGAACGAGGAAGGAGGTCGTACGTCGTGCTAAGGAGAAATCTATACGGCATATTGAGGAGTCCGTACGCATAAAGAAGTCCGTATGCATAAAGAAGATCGTACGCACTGAACAAGGGAAGGTCGTACGGTGCAGGAAAGGAGAAGTTGTACTCAGTGTCGACTTGAACAAGGGGAGACGTTAGAAGAGGGAGTCAAATGCAAACGTTGTACTAGTTGCCAGCAAGCATCACCAGTACGGTAATTGGAGTGCCGTACCATCCATTGCCACAACAAGCATCGACCAGGAGAAAGTAGAGTCTAAGAAAAACAATGTAAAGTCTGTATTTTTCGGCTTCGTCAGCACTATTCGGAACTTGTGGAAAAATCATGAAAATGAGGCGCGCGATGAAGTTTCGAGTGGTTTCAGAAGTGTTAAATTGGTCTTGGCGGCGGGTGCGCTGCCCCTCAACCCCGCCCTAGGGGCATTGCCCTCGGACCCTGCGAGGGGCGCTGCCGCTCAACCCCGCTAGGGGCGCTGCCCCAAGACGCCCGCAAGGGGCATTGCCCCTTGATCCCGTTGGGGGCGTTGCCCCGAAACCCCTGCAAAGGGCACTACCCCTTGACCCCGCTGGGGGCACTACCCTCATACCCCCATCAGATTTATTGGAATTGCCAATTTGTAATGCAACCAGCCATCATAGTACAGTTACAAGAGCAGTTGGCAGCCGAGCAAACGAGAGTGGTAGCTTTCGAGGAGAAGTTGGCAGAGAGGGATAGAGTATTGGGTCAGTTGATAGAGAATGATACCCAGGTGGCCGATGCACAACGACTTTCAGCACAGAGGAAGAATCAATTACAGGAAAAGGACGAGGAGTTGGCATTTTTTGTTTTCAGTCATCTGGAAGATGACTACTTTGTGGGGGGGGATGATGTAGACGGCCATGTTAATAAATAATTATATTGTAATCAACCGTACTAATTAAATAAATGTTGTAGTCAGTCGTACTGGGAATAGATAATAATAGTTTAAATAATACATGCACAGTTTAAAGTTTAAATATTAGTTGTCGGGCAAGTAGTTAGGAAGAGTTTCCGACGGTTGGTATCCCAACCAACCTCGGCCATCTATATATGTATCTTGTCATTTGTAGTCGGACACGGTCAATTGCTATGTATTGTTGAGATACTTCATGAAATCAATCAATCCATTGTGATGTGCAATTACTCTTACGATTGTTTTGTGATTCATATTCTAGTACGTACATTATGTTTGTGAATTATTCTCGTTTACTCCCGTAGTACGCTGAACACTACCCAATGAGTAAACAGCTGGAAACTGTTTTTGAAGTGCTTCAAATAGTGATAACACCTTTGCAGATGACAAATAATCTTAAAAAATGTTCAAACACCTCTACAGATGCTAAGAACAATTTACCACATGTACCTGTGTCCTAATTTCTGCACTGAGACTAGTGAAGACTGAATTGCGGCTTGAAATAATACTCGAATTGTTAAGAACACCTCTTCTTTCTGCACTTCTGATGAACACTATTCCCAGACTATTTTGCAAAAGCTTGTATGGCTGTCTTCATCGTTACATATAATAACTTTATTATGGGGTGATTCACATGTACCTCAGAACACTTTTTATAAATCTCAAAACAAATCTTCAAACTTTCAATGCAGATAACCTCTTTATGCAAAGACTTGCCAGAACCGAAACTATATATTATATTTTTTTTGATCTTTAATATGAACATGAACAAAATGGAGAGAAAATGATGAAATGAGTGAACAAGACGAAGAGAGGAGAAAATGTGGATGGATGGTAAATGTCACAGGTTTGCACATGGTTTGCATTGCATCACTGTTGACAAAATGCAAGAATGGTGGATGGATAAAGCAATGGCTGCTGCACATGGTTGTCACTGCATCACTGTTGCATGAACCATTTTGGAACAAAGACAACCAAATGGATGGAAAACATAGAGGTCCAGAAAGCTTGCTTTGATATCATATTGAAAATGCAACACAAAAGAGCTAGAGGTTCAAACACAACAATCAGTCAATATTTCATCTTCAATACTTACATCATTATATTCAATGGCTTTATACCTACTAATTATCCAAACCACTTTCCCAATTAATAACTAATCCTTATTTAACAAATTAACATTAATGTCAATTTATTACTTATTTTATCACACCTAAATATTATTCTATGTCATGCACTAATAAATTCCTAACAATAACAAGCAAGATGCATGATGTTTAGCTAAGTTTTTTAGGGAAATCCATCTTATGGTACTTGAACAGAAAGAAGTCAATTTAACAAGAAGCTTACAAGGAAGGTCTCCCTAAGTTGGCAAAAGAAATTTGACACTGAGCCTTAGACCCAAGAGGCAATGACTCAACATCTGTGTGAAAGTATTTTAAATATTTAACTGTAATGAGCAAAGCCTGTAGTAAGTTTAAGCTCCCCAAAGAGGAAGTGAGGGTTTGTCATGAAGTATATCTTGCATCTTGAATCAAGAACCCAATAATTGTCAACTGAATTAATGCCATACAAATTTACAGCTTTCTCTAGTTGTCCAAGTGTCACAGAGGAGAGGACCTTGCCAATACAGGGAGGTATTAAATACATAATTGAACTTCACTTGAAATCAGGCTCAAAATATCTCAGCAGAAGGGCATTTTTGAAAAAAAAAGAACTTAATCAATGGTGTCCTTTCCACCACAAAGTCTGTATAAAAGAATTTGTGGCCCAACTTTGTGAAGCCTTGCCTTGATTGCCCATCGGTAGTGGATTGTTCACCATCCTAAAATCTTGTCGCTTGTAGATAGTGTGATGTCCCCGTTCTAGTCAGTTCTCGGGAACAATGTGTTAGCCTATTTCTTGGACCCTTGTGGGCTAACTGGAGTGGTTAGAGGGTCAGTGGTATTTTCTGGAGGAGTTTGTCGTTCTCATTTTCAGAGCTCAGTGATTGGCTCACAGCAGGCCTTGGCAGTTTAGGGGTTGACAGCTTCTGACGGCACGGGAATATATGGAGTTTTGAGAGAGTTATGGATTTTTAAGTGATTTGAGTTAATTATTTAATTTAATGCTTTATTATAAAGTCAAATTGACTTTATCCATATTATATCACTTAAATATTTCATAAAAGTGATTTAAAATTAAATCACTTATGCATAGAAGTGGGCGCCCAAGTATTTAACTTGAAACTATTGAAAAGTGATTTAAATATGATTTAAAATATTTAAATGATTGCAAGTGGAGTCACTTTCTTGAAAGTCGTGCCTTTTAAGATATAAGGCATTTTGGCAATGAGAAACTCACTTCTTGATTATTTCAACTTTGCCTTTGGTTTTCTTCTGTGCTATTGTGCTATCCTCTATGATCAGGGTTTGAGCAAATCTTCCATTGGAGAACGAGATCTCTTCAATATTGAGCATTTTTGAGACTGTGAGAGACCAGTTGAATTAGTGCAATTGTGAGGGCTTCATTCAGAGGTTCTACATGCTTCAATCAGAGTTTTATTATTCAGTTTATACTTGTTTGCAATAAGGAAGGGGGTTTCTTCACTAGAGACGTCATCTTCAATAGATCTCAGCTTTCAGTTTGGTTCCTTTGGTTTCTTCCTTTGGCCTTACCATTTGCCTTGGGATTTGTGCCTTCCTGGAGGTTTGGAGTGTGAAGCTTGTAGCTAAAACGCCTTCTCTTTGGTTCCTGTTTGTGCTTCATTCTTGGCGGCTACTCCTATTAGCCCTTTGTATCTTGTTTCAGAGTGGGAGAAGTCATTTATGGAGGCCAGGCGTCCATATTTGCCAGTTTTCACCATTCTTGGCTGGCGAGTTGACTTATTTTCTTAAATAAATAATCTGAAAGCTTTCGGGTATGTTTATCATTTGTGATCTATTTGTTGCAGTTAAATAATACCTTCTGCATTTCCATTATGTAGAAAATAGCTCAGATTTACATTTTATGAGCTTTTTATATGATGCGCCCCTTCTCTTCTGTCTACAAACTTTCTTTAAAAAACTAAAAAACACAAATAAAATAAGAAAAATACAGGGGTTTGAGTTGTGAGCCAGCAGGGCTCATCACAGATAGATTGACATTATCCGATCTTTGGGTCCTTCACACCCCATCTCTTATTTAATCATGGACCAAGTTAAGATATTTTGACACACAGTGGTAGAAAGTGTTATCATTACTCCATCTCCATTATCTCCAATAAAGAACCAAGTCCCTGAAACTGCATTGTAAGAAGACAACATCCAGGGATATCCTTGGAATAGAAGCAAAAAAATTTGAAATGAACGCGAGTAATCACATTTATTCAGCACACAGTGGTAGGTGTGTGCCTAGTCAAATTGGCATGCCAGTTTTGGTCAAACCTGCCAAAAATTGTGAATTGCGTGCAGGTTATTGAATAACCCACCCGCAATTTGTGATATTATCAAAAAAGAAAAACTTGCATAATTTTTTAAAACCCCAGTTTTTTTTTAATTTTGTGATTTTTAGTGTTTTTTAATTTTCCGTGTTTATCCTGTTTTAAACCTGTATAATTGAACTCCATTTACCTTGTCAATGCCATGTTAATGTAATGCTATTGTGTTTCTTTGTTATGAAATCTTGTTTGTGGCTGTAAATTTCTATTCAACCCTTTTAACTCAATTGATATAACTGTTGGGAGCACTTGAACTGTTTGTGGGGGTTTTTCGAAATATACCCCTAAATGGTAAATATTTTCTATAAATCAACATGGTTTTGACCAACTACTGTTTTGCTTTGATGCAGGATGCTTCTGGGTAGTGTCAGCAACTATTGCCTTAACAATGCCAAATGTCCTGTTACTATCGTCAAGAGTAGTCAGTGATGCCCTGATTATAGTTTCTTCAAGATTTGTTTCTCATCTCATAACCTTTGTGTGATGTATATCTGTACATGGAATATTAATGTCTTGTTGCTTGTGCATTATTTATTACGATTTGCTAAGCTGATATGCTGTATTTGAGACATATATAGGCATAACATTTGATATTTAAAGGACCTGTATAGTTGATATATATATATATATTGATGTGTTTTATTTATTCATTAAAGGCACAAGGAATCTCTATTAAAGATCACATATTTGAAGTAAGTTATGATATCAAATCTCTAATCTGCACAGAAACTTTTCTTAAAGCCCGTTTACTTTTAACAAGTAGCTACCATTTCAACTTAAGTAAATTGGTCGCATGCATTTATTACGTACAGGGATCTGCTTATAGCTATCGTTGGTTTTCATGATAACGATCACATCATCTAGAGGCACTTATAGATCCCAAAACCCTCATAAAAAGAGGCATCGTTAAGATCACAGATGACTTCTGCTCATACCAAATTACAATTCAACTTCTACATCATGTGGTACAGTTAGCTTTCATCTGATGGTGATTGAAGAAAATGTACACCTCATCCCATGGATTGATAACTGATGGAAAGTGGCATTTTCCTTTACACCGTATTAGATTAGGATATTAATCAATTATTATATCTAAAATTAGAATACTCAGTTAGCAAATAATGATTAGGATATTAAATGTATTTCAACATATATATATATATATATATATATATATATATATATATATATATATATATATATATATATATATATATATTTGATTAATTAAAGTAAGCTGGGTCTACAAATACTTGTATATATAAATTTATGAATTTAGTGTCATTTTCTTCTAACTCGCGGAAATGTCGAATGTCTAACATGAGTTGCATAAAGATCATTAATGCACATAGTTTGAGACATTAGCATATAGGAAATGAAATTGGATAAAAATTATTAACAAGTACATTTACTCTTATGACATTAAGATAAATTCATTAAGAATCTATTATTAATACTCTTTATGATTGAATGTGATTAAATTAATTCTTCTTAACAAAACTTCATTTTAAAGTAAATTATGGAGTTGCAATTTATAGCACAAAAAAGATGTAAAACTATTCAAATAGAATTTCGTTGCTTTAGTGGTGGTTGATTGGAGATGCACACACACATCACGACCCTAGTGTGTGCATGGTGGCTTCAATCAATGCCCACAACCAAGCAATGAAATTCTATTTTTTAAATTTTACATTGATTTTTTTCTAGTGCTATAAATTGTAACTATATATTTTACTTTAAAATGAAGCTTTGTAATATGTGTGTAATTCATATATATGAATGAGTTTTATTATTTGGTTATGTTATATATTTTTTTGATCAATAAATTTGACGCTTTGGGTTACACTCGTCTATCGCTTCAAGAAAGGATTACATTTGCTTAGCCCCTATTTATGGGCGTGAATTTTTGCAATTTCCCCCCTTACAGACAAAATGAGCTATAGATTCCCAAAATTGGCTTAGATTTCCCCTTTCAATTTTCGTTATAGTCAAAATGGCAACCTATTGCCCTACTCCTAGCTAGATATTGTATTACAAATTTATGTATACTACTATTTTACAAAGAGCCATTGCCTACCTACCAATTTCGGCCTCTGCATCCTCTTTCTCCTCATTATCCACCAAAGTGAAGGTCTAGTCTTTGTCTCCTTCGACGACCCCTTCTGCACAACCTTTAAGAAAGTTGATCCCTAGCCTTGCTTGGTTTCTCCTCCCAACTATGTCCATCCCACGCCCCATATCACAAACGACACGAGTGGGGCACTTTTCTTTATCCCAATTTGCGGTCACATTCTCTTGTTTGGCATGAAACCCCTTCTTGGGAATGCACATTGTAGGAAGCTTTTTAGTCCGCCACACCAACAAGACTAGACCAATCGAGACATCATTTTTTCCATCGTCCCTTCCTCTACCTTTCCATCTAGCAACATTGCAAAAAATATTGAGGCAATGTTCGTGTTGACATGGTATTTCCCATTCCCTTCCATATAATTGTCGGGCCCCAACACCATTCATAGAGCATGGATGATAATTTTGGCTTTGGTTTAAACACCTCCATCATCCTCTTAGAATTTTTTCCATAAAAGGCCATATGCCACTTTCTTGCCACCATGGAAATTGTTGTATCCATCTTCATTACACAAATGCCTCTATTTGTTGGTGGTTTTAAAAGCCAACGGTCATTATGAGATTGCCTGCCTTCGTCCTTCCCCTCATGTTGCTTATTCTATCATTCATCCATATCCTTGTGGTTCGATCCGACTGCCCGTGCTGTCCTTATTATTCGCCACTTTGCAAAAATTGTGCCAAGCTTTTAATGAACCTACCTCACCTTCCTCTGCATTCATTTTGGTTGTCGCCTTCACAATGCCATCTACCACCTCATTTCCTTCTCTAAAAATGTGACACAGTTTAGTCTTCAAACAACTTCAGTTCCTCTCTTATTTGGTTCACCAATTTATTGACTTTCCAATTTGGTGTTTTACCTGTTCGAATTGTATTTATGACTAGATATGAGTCTCCTTCTAGATGCATTCTATGATTTTTAAATTTGACTCCCTTTTGCACCCCCATCAACATAGCTTGAAGTTCAGCTTTGTTATTTGTTGCTTTCCCTAGGCCCTTTCCTGTGATTAAAAGAACTTTACCTTCACGATTTCTTATTACGTATCCACATCCGACCACTCTTGGATTCCCCTTACTTGCATGTCGAAGTTTATTTTGATCCATCCCTTATCTGAAGGTGTCCATTTAACATCCTTTCGTACAACACTTGACAAATGAACCTGAGAGCCCCATAAATGAGGGATTTGGTTATGTTCTTTTATTTATTAGATAATGTAATGTAATATATTTTCTCTAGTGAAATGGAGATGGTGAAGGTGCTTAACAAGTAAGAATATATGGGGAAAACACAAGAACTTGGATATGGTAATCAAGAATGCAAATTTGGCTCTAGGCACTTCTTTTCCAATAATTGTAAAGGCTTTTGATGAACTTGCATTTATGGGAATGGTACATGAGATAGAGGAGAGAATGGTGGCTCTAGTTTGTGAGGTTGTTGCAATCCACCAATTTCTTGTGGGTAGAGTAAGCTTCTACAAATTGGCATTGGATGTTTTGGGTCTCTTGGCGTTGTTCAAAAAGGATGTAGAGATGGGAAGGTTCAATGCGGCTAGGGAAAAAAAATCAATAAAATCCCTCCCACGTAAAATTGGGCTATTCAAGGGTGTGGATGAAACCTATGGGTAGTGCTTCAGCAAGCTAAAGGTTGAAGGTGATGATAGAACATAATTGCCTTATATACTCATGGATATATTTTAATATGTGAAGACACATAAAATCATCTCTTGGCATTTTGGCTGTCACCAATTTTCTTTGTCACTACTCTATTTAATTAAGATCTTTATTGCTCTCCATTAGGCTTATTTAGGGTATCTCAATTTTGGGCAATGCTACAACACTTAAGTCTCATTTTGAGGATGACAACGTACTTTTCTTTTTTGTTTTATTCTAGGCTCTAAGTTGGCCATGCATAAAATTGAACACATAATGACATATGCTAACCCTCGACCACTTGGGATACCTTGTGAATGGTTGGAGTTGAAACATGGTATTATCAAGAGGTTCCTTGGGATCCACTACAAGTTAATGTTCTTGAATAATATTGTGTGGTGAAAACCCAATTATCTTCCCATCACTAGTATGAAAAATTTAGTAAATTGATAGAAGATTAGTTGAAATCTCAAGAACATAGAAAACATCCTCAATGTGAGCCTCTATCAAATGTGTTGTACCTAGTCCCAAAATTGGAATATGTGAAGAGTTTCACATTGAAATATGATAATTAGTGCTATCAGAAAGAGACTCAAGAAGATCATGTGATGTGAGGCTCCTGAGCCAGCTATCCAATTGATTGTGGATGAATCCAATCCTCTAGCTATAAGTGCATGTCCCTTACTAGGTTTGAGAATATCAATGTTGTGTTTCTACATGGCCTCTTCCAAAGCTACAATCCTTTGATGACAAAAATTGATGTAATGATTCTATAATCCACAAAAGTACACCGTCCTCTGTTTTTCTTCTTTGACTTGGAAGTATTCTTTCTTGACTATGAAGAGGATGTGGTTTGCGCATTAATTTTTTTCTTCTGCTTAGATGATTTCTTATTTCCTAAAGTTGATTTTGTCTTAGGTTTGTTTGAAGTCTTCTTACATTTTCCTTTAAATGATTGAATGACTAGTGCTTAAATTGATAGCATCCATGGGGGTTAACTTAGATTGTTCATGTGTGGGTCTATCACAAAATTGTTCAAAATTAGGCATTGCAAATGTTATTCCAAGAGCATCCATGATAGAGTAGAGGGTAGAAGCAAAGACTCAATAAGTACTTTTAGCTTTGAAAAAATCAAGAAGACACATTCTTTGTCTTTTTTTTTTGTTTTACCACAACCCTTAAGTCGAAAAAGTAGAGACTTAAATTGGACCAAGTAATCTTCAATAGAAGAAAGTACATAAGGAGATAATGTTGTTATTTCACCATCCAATTTAAGTATTTTGAATTCATGAATTGTACCAAATAGGTCATTAAATTTATGCCACATTTTTTTGAGTTGTGCAATTAACAAGATTAAATTGCAAGTTGTCAAATACAAGAGACCAATTATGCTCATTGCCTCATCTAACTTGTTCCAATAAGTAACTTGTTCATACTCACTTGTAAATTGTATTTGTTGTCCATTTACAATTTGCCATAATACCTTAGATTGAAGAAGTTGTTGTACTTTGACTTTCCATGTGTGGAATTATGTGTTGTTGGAAAATCATTTTTTAGATCCATAATGCACACACAAAGAGGCACCTGAATTGTGCCTTACAAACCCCCCAAAATTGGATTAAAATTGAATGTTGACCCCCTAGAAAGATGCAAGAAAATATTTACAATATTAGTTAAGGTTGGATTCCAGAATCATTCGTTTATAACTCACGAAGATCTACTTTTTTTGAAGCAACAATCATGGGTCTTGATTGTATAAGTTTCATAATTTTGAGTCATCTTGTGGTGCATTACACATTTCCCATGCTGATTCTTTGAGAAAACTTTTACATAAGAGGTTTGAACACCTTAATTATAGGCATCTTCAGTAGTTGAGTACTTAGAATATGGTACTTGGACTTTGTAAGGTTTCTTTCACAAAGGGTGTTTGTTGTGGTTGTGTTCTTGGCAAACATAATCAAGAATCCTTTTCAAAGGGTAAGGCACATCATGCTACTACCTTGAGTTGGTTCATAGCGACTTCATGTTGTTTCCAACTCTTTTTGTAGGAGCCAAATATGTACTCACCTTCATTAGTGACTTCTCTTGTCACACATGGGTGTGCTTTCTTAAATACAAGAGTGATGTTTTCACCACTTTCAAGACTTTAGGGTGTTTGTGGAGAAGCAATTAGGTTCTTCTATTTGGTGGATGCACATAGATAATAGAGGGAATATGTAAACAAAATTCTACCAAGAGGCAAATATATTTGATAGAAATGTTGTGAAACCTCTAGTATATGATGTGCTAGTGAAAATAAAGCCTCCAATGCAAACAAACCTTCTCCAAATTGCAAGATGTCCAAGATATCAAGCAAATGCCACAAATTACAAAAACTCGATAGAATACACCTGGAGCTGAATCTGAAAAAAGTGGATGGACAAAATGATAGAACTCTGAATCACCTTCTCAATGCCGTTAAAATCTCCAAAATTTGAAAAACTGGTGAAAAGATACGAGCTTAGAGTCCAAATGGAAGTATTGACTTCTGATGTCTATAATTTGTACCCACAACAAAATTTGGCAAAATACTCTGCACGGCTGCGAAGTACATGAAACCAACTTTCTGACAACATCTTGTTTGTGAAAATCCGATATCCTGGCGAAAAGTTATGCTTTGTTAAAAAAATATTGCCCTATTGGGGGTGTAGGCTAACTAGGCACAAAAAATTCACTTAGGGAAAAAAAATTCGGCCCCTGGGCCGCAATATGACCACGGGGTTAATCAGCAGAAAAAAGAAACTACCAACTGGGCAGTGGTGGGCTTGAGGTCGGGCGGTGCCGGGGCGGCTCCGCTGGTGGCTCCTTCGGTCACTGGCCAACAAAAACGTCCACCGAAATGTGAAACCAGCGGGAACAAAGCACAACTGGTGGCAGATGGAAGTCAGCGGCCGACGGGTTCGACAAAGATGTATGTGGGTCCTGCAAGCAATTAATCTCTTGACAAGTGTACTTTGGAGACTGCGAAAAGAAATCGAACACAGGGAATATTTGAGGATTTTGATATTGCCTTTGGGAATCAAAATCGTATAAATATATGCTCAATTAAGAATTTCAAGCCCGCATTGAAAATGTGTATATCGACATAAATTAATTTGACCACCAAAAATTAATAAAATCCGCTGGAATAATAAATATTATGCCACCAACTATATTGAGTCGACTTAAATAATTCACCAACCATGAATTTAAATAAACCTACAGATAAGAAATATTAAGCCCCAACTATATCAGTATGCCAACCAATAATTATTCAAAGCCCCAATAATATATTTTTCCTGCAAACTATAGAAAAAGAGCCCAAATAGGATTTTTTTTTTTAACTTGCAATATGAATATGATGCCGACTAGGGGATAATTTTTTTTTTGCAATGGGGGGGAGATTTTTTTCTCTAACACTTATACAATCCATACCTTTGCCCTCAATATAGCTGCAAAAAACCTCTGATGGCCTCCATATGACAAAGTCGAATTTCGACAAATGGGTAGGCATTCCTTAGGTTTTCAGACCTTATGAACACAATGGCGGGGTCAAATCTGATCCAAAGTGCCCCAGAAATTAGTTGTCTCCTAGATGAGATCAACTAGCCCTTCATGAAAACCAGTCAACCTTCGATAGTCTCCTCAGTTCAACTTCCTAATATGAGATGGATCTCCTATGGCCTAAGCTTTGATACCATGTTGGAAATATGAATCAATAACTCACTTGAAGCTGCAATTCTTCAATGAACCACCAAGAAATATACCATCCACATGAAAAATAAAGTAGTGCACTATGAGCAAGAAGACAACTTGATCAAACGACGATCTATGATAAATTGATCTAGAATACTTTACAAATGTACAAGAGCCTTCAATATATAGGCAAGGAGAGAGGTAGTTGGATAACCACCTTAGTTGCAAACATTAAATGCCTAATGAACAATTATAAATTCATGAGACATATCAAATGCCTAGATAACTACATGCCTATTAATGGGATATGGTCCCATTAAATACTAGTTTCTAGAATGCCACCTAGGAAACTAACTCCTAAGTAAAATTATTAATGATGTGAATAGGTCCTCACGCTGTTGCACAATGTGGATTTGAGAAAAAAACATCGACTTCATGGTGGAAAGGTGCCTCTCAACTGCATTATACGGTTGAGAAGATAGCTGATCAACATAGGAGCTTTTCTGAGGTGGTTGCGTCAGAATCAAAGGCTTGTGAGGCATCCCCTCCGGATGTCTCAAGTGGTGGGGTTGTTGAAGTTGAACATCATGTTGAAACCCCTAAAGATTGTGAGATTGGGTCTTTGATTTCCATTTCTGGTGAATGCACTCCGGCTATCATTTTTGGTGGCTTCTCTGATTTGTCAATGCCTGCACTAAAGAATAATGTTGAAATCTCTGAAACTATGGTTGCAGGCATTCATCTTCAGGAAAATAGTGTGCTGGTGTGGCATGGTAAGGCTGCACAAGTGGAAGAAGGCTGGATTACTGTTAAGGGAAAGAAAGCAAAATTCTCTAGGCCTTCTTTTGGCATGACTCTTCGCTCCTACAAGAGTAGTTCTAAATGTAAATCTTGACGGGTCTTGTTTGGGAGCTGGTGTTTGGTTGGTTGCAAGTTGTTTTATTTGCAACCCTATTTTTGATTGTAAAGAGTTTTGGGTCCCTTCAAAATCTGTTTTTTACCTCAATCAAAAAATATATAATTAGGAAATAACCCCATTCACACTAACATATATTATTACTTTTTTTACTAAAAGTAGGTAACTAGTACCAAAATATAAGGTTGATTATATTATCAAGAAAAATAATTAAATTTATTAAATTTTTTTTGAAAAAATATGGTACACAAGATAAAAGATTCTATTTGAAGATGATATACATTTTTTATTTATTTTGGATAAATAGTTAAGATAAAATTTGATGTCCCACAAGGATTGTTATGTTTTCAATACACACATATTTTAATATTTATTTAAAAAATGTATTTATCAAAATTGGGAAAAAATAAATTTATTCACTAAAGTTTAACTTTAAATACACAAAAAAATTGAAGGAAAAAAAAAAATACTATATAAAGAGTGATGTCTCATTTAACTTCATGTTTTAGCATTTTATCAACAACTAACTTATAGTGTCAATTATATAAAAAAATATATTCAAATAATTTTTTTATTTTAAAAAAAAACTAGAATAAAAAATAAATATTTTATTAGTTTACATCATTTCAATATTCAAAATATTTGTCATTTTTTAGTATCAATTCAAGTTGCAAATTTGGACCAATGTTTGATTCTTTTATAAAAATGTGACACAACTTTTTGATTTTACCCCTATCTGCTTTAAATTGGAGATTTGTTATCTTGTTAGTTTTGTTTCTATTTGTGAGATCTATGGGGAATACCCTCCCAAGCTTGTTAGGGCTCAAAGAAGAAGAGGATGCCTTATCCCATTTGTCTACATTAACCCTAAATTTGGATAGTGATGTGAATTAGCCTAGGATTGAAGTGGTTGTATGGGAAAAATAACCAACACCATGCATACAAACCCTTTGACAGAAGGTATAACATTATCTTTGAATGCAAGTAATTTTCATGATTTATTTATATTTTAAATTATTTAATTACCTTATCCTCTTTTAGAAGGGTCAAGTTGAATGAAGGTACCTTTAGTCAAAGATCCTTCATTCTAAGGCCCTTATTTTTCCTTCCTTCTTGTTGCATGTATTTTAAGGAAGAAAAAATTTTCTTAAAAGAAAAGTTCAAATCATTAAACAAAGTTACATAAAATGAAATTTTTTAAGATTGTATTTTTTGGACTTATCTTTATAAATATAAATAAGCCATTCTCAGTTCCACATGCCAACTGACTCACATAAAATATGCCTTATGATCTATTTCAGCAAGTTGTCTATATCAAAATAAATGCACTCATTTATCTCAAGCTTTAGTTAAAATTGATGGTGTAATCGATTAATCTTCTATTAGTCTATTTCCTATATCATAGATTTAGGAATAAAGCCCAAATTTATATAATAAGGTTGTCTTCTAGGGTTAGTTAGTCGCTCTTTTGTAGTAAGAAAATAAAATAAGGAAATCCTTCCCCTCTATAATTCACCCCCTTTCAAGGACATTGGATGTCAATAATAAAAAAATTCCCTAACTTGTTAAGCACCAAATCCCTTTGGAAGGAGAGTCAATCCCACTCATCTAGACATAGGTGATTCTTAGTTAGTCTTCCTTTTTACTTTTTATTTTGATCTCACTAATTTTTTGCATTTAGTTTTTGATATTTATCTTTTGCAATCCATATTAATGTTATGGATAAAATCTATTGAATTCTACAGACTATTTTCTAATCACAAATAAAATAAAAAATGTTTCGTGTCAATTGTTCCTCTTTATGATGTTTTTAGCACTAGAATTTATGATTCCACACATGGTAGATTAGAATTGTGAGATAGTTTAGCCATTTCAATTCTACAAAGTGTTAGTTAGCTTAATCATTTTGATTTTGCAAAGTGTGTTTTAGTTTAATCACGTTTCAATTCTGCATAGTGTGAATTAGTTTAATCATTTCAATTATGCAATGGTGTGGTAGCGTTATAGTTTTGTATTTTGCAATGTTAGATTAATGAACCACAAAAATAACTATTCCAAAATAGAAAAAGTAGCCCCCCACATTACCTTTCCATAGACAGCTATAAACACCATTGAATTGATGAATTAAATGATTGGGATTTCGACGACTATAAAAACCGCATTAATTTTAATTGAAGCTAGGAACTACACATGGAAGTGAAGTTTAAATGAACATCAAAATACCATAGAAGGGAAGTGGAGAAAAGATGACTTAGGAGGATTGATGTTGAAGTGAAGTGCACTTTACTAAGATGTCATACTTTTGGCTAAGGGAAAAGAAGGTGTAGGTAGGGATTAAATATTTGCATGTGGAAAACAACTACAAAATGATGTAAGTGAATTGGAGCATGAAGTACACATGGAAGTTGGTCACTAGAGTTCTACCAAGTGTAGTAGGATGCTGAATTCTTGTCCAAGTGGAACAACTTGAAAATGACTAAGTAAGGTATTGGGCAAGGACCTTCAGTATTGGGCAAGGATCTCTAACTAAACTAAAGTGCTATTGGAATTATATTACTCCTTTTCGTTGATAAAAAGATAGTCATCCAAAAATAAACCAATAGATTTTTAACTCTTTACATTTCATACACATTTTTTTATTGATATATAATGCTCTATATTTTCTCCAAATAGAAGTGTTATTTACATCTACCAATTATTGTAGAAGCATGGACAACAAATTATAATAATAATGTTGATAAGATAAAGGTATGATCTTTCATATGAAGTGGTGCCATTCTATAGATACTATTGATCCTTACAAACAAGACAAAGTTAAATATAATTGATTGGGATTTACATATTTCAAAAATTGAAAAAAAATAATAAGAGACAAGAATGTATACCAATCATTTATGCGACATAATTTTTGAAATTGGTTGGCTTGTTTTGAGTCAATTTATAAGGAGTTATAAAATTGAGTAGTGGTTGGGAAATATCCTCCATAAAGAATACATGAACTATTTATAAATAGATGAAGAAAAACCATCATAAACATAAGAGCCCGCGTAACATTTAGTACATCCAAGGGATGTTCAGGGAACCCAGAAAGTCACCTATTTTACTCTGGGTAGAAAATAATTGCATAACGAAGCCATGTTCCGCTTAGAAATACAGCCAAAGCACCAGCTTTAATGACCACACTCCATGGAAGTCCACGTTTACCCTTTTTGACCAGTCCTTTCAAGAACGGCCACAGACTAGTCACCACCCAAGCGCTGCAAAAATACTCTGCAAATTGCTTGTCCTTAACTTCACATTGCCCACCCACAATTTGCAAAGTGCTCTTAACTAAAGCTGCTAAGTTTATCAATAAAATTGTAGTTGGTGGAATGAACAAAGGAGAAGAATTAAAGGTAAAATCAACCTCATTACCCTCGTCATTCTCACCACCTTTTGGGGTTACAACAAAACCTGTTTCAGATAATCCTATCAACTTCATCACAATATCAAATAATGCAAACAACCGTGAAGATAATCTCGCTATCAATTCCATCCTCTGATTATTCCACCATTCTCTTACAGAACAACCACACTTAACATATCCAGAAAGCTCATTTCCATACGATGAAAGGAATAAAGCAGCTGCAACCATAAATGCGGGGTCCTCAATCTGCAGGAACAATAATTTACATCCATTACATAGAGTGAAAAAAATTAATTGTAATGTTCACAAATAACCAAAGTAGTTCAATGAGATAGGATACTACAAGGTACTAATAGAAAAAAAAGAAACCTAATTTCATCTGAGGACAATAATCAGGAGCCTACCTTGGGAAGGAATGATTTGCCACTTAGCAGACTGAAGGCGGGCAATAGCACATAACCCAATGCTGCCATTGAGGTGATTGGAGACATGGTACAATAAGCATAAAGCATCCTCTGCCGAAGTGTCAGTTGTCTATTCTTACCCAAGAAAGGGCATAATCTGCTTATCAATATTTCTAGCAATCCTATAGCCCATCTCTTGTACTGCACAAGACTGTCTGGACCGTTCCCTGGTGCACACCCCATGAAAGCAGGCTTCTCAGGGGCGTAAAATATAGAATGCCAACCTAAGCTGTGAATTTTCAGCCCCGTCATGATATCCTCAACAGTGGATCCATACATCCATCCCACCTGTAATGTGTCGCAAACTCACAATACACAGAGTTATTACATTTGAATCAAGTGTTTATCTATTTTTCCAGCTTGATCATGTGGGTGTTATTATCACAAGGAGTATAAGGTGGTATATATATATCTAGGGGCGATTTAGATAGGACTTTTATACCTGTATAGTGTGTACCCATAGGAAGGCAGTAATGCATATATAAGTCTGATGAAAAAGAGAATGCGGTTGTAAATCTCAGAAATGAGGTATGATATTTGGATGTCTATCGTAACCTTGAGTAGTTCATTTAGTGATAAAAGAGTTTGGATTGAGCTGGTGATGATCATAGGAAGTGTTCTTAAAGGCTTCAAATCTAGGTAGCAATCAGTCCTCGCCACCTAGCAAAGACTTCCCTAAAGGTAACCTGAAGCGTATGGATTTTCCCACAGCATTGCAAAAACCTTAACAAATATTGTCCATGATGAACCGTTGATTTCTAGAGATCGATAGTCAATTTAAAGTGTTCAAAGTTTATTCTTCTAAATTCTTTCAATAAATCATATAGATCTTACTGAATTGAGTATACTAAGGCCGAACAGATTGTATCCTTTGAAGGATAAAGAAAATAAAGAAATATTGTAAGAAGCTCGGACATTGTGAATTAGAGTATCAGAGTATATATGATAGAAATAGAAAAAAAAAATGTTTATTGTTCATTTATCACTTCAAATGCAAGTGAGAACAATGTATGGTAAATGATTATGGCTGTTCTTCTTATATAATATAAAGAGGATTTTTTTATCAATTTAGATGGGAAATAAATTTAAGTATAGCGATATTGAGAGATAAATAATCTCATGCAACCAATGTCAATGGTATTATTATAAGTGAAAATTGTGAGGTAAAGCATATAAATGGAATACTATTGGTATCAACATTAAAAAATAATTTGTTATTTATTGGATAAATTTGTTTGAACAAAATTGTTAATTGATTTTTGATAAAGATGAGCGTCTAATTAGAGACATAGAAAATGCATAAAATGTTGCAAAAGCTAAAAAGATAGGTGATAGTTTCCTCTCTATTTCACTCAAGAAATCAAGCCTTCAAAAATAGTGAAATGCATGAAAGTAGAATATAGCACCAAAGATATGAGCACCTTAGTTATAGTAGTTTACTTTTACTCAAGAAAATGATAATATTTGAAGGATTACCTTTCATTGAAGATGGAAAAGAATTGTGTAAAGAGTGTGAAGATGATGAAATGGATAAATGATAGAAAACATAAGATAAATGCAATAATGAAAAAATTACCTTACCTTTACCTTTCTCACCCCATGGATTGGGCTGAAGTAGATGCACCCATGTCTATTTGATGTGCTCCTATTGATGTTGATGTTGTAGTTGGATGGAATGTGGTTGTTTATACCAGCAGCATGATGTTGGGATTGATACAAAAAATAACAGCATAAATATGTGATGAAAGTGTATTTTTCTTGAAGAAAATGATAGAATAAGGATATGATGTTGGTATATTGTTCAAAATGAGAGAAAATGCTTGAATTTATAGAATTTTGATGGGGGGAATCAATGGCCAAGATGCATTGACTAAATGGAGGGTCAAAATTGAGTGGGATGATGGAGGCTTAGCCTTGTAACAAGTTCCACAAGAGAAAAAGAGGTGTAAAAGAAAGGTGTGCTCACACATGTGTGAGTACACATAGGGAAGAACATGAAATAGACATGTCTATGACATGTGTAAGAGGTAGGGTGGCTTGGGAAAGTGACATTTCTATGACATGTGTAAGGGGTAGGGTGGCTTCACATGTGTGAGAGATATGCTCACACTTGTTTGAGCAAGCGGTAGGATAGGTGGGTTGGGACACTTGTTTCATGGCGACAAGTTTATATCTTGATCCATGTAGATGGATTCAAGGGCTAGGATTAAGTGGACAAGGATTGACAGTGAGGTGAAATTAAATAATAAGAAAATGGTAATGATGGTCAATTAGTTTAAATAAATAAATAAATAATGTATTAATTAATTTATTTAGTTGGAAGGTTTGGAGGCTAAGGTTAGATTTAGGGGTGGGATAAGGATTTAATGGATAGAATGGGGCAAAGTCAAGTGTGGTCGGGTATGGACATATTTAGATGTCTACAAAGTGTATTGTTGATAAATAACATAAATTTAGTTTTCCAATTGATAAATGTAGAAGAGTTAAACAACTTCTTAAGATAATTCATATGAATTTGTGAGATCTCATGGAAAACCCATTTTAAATAAGTCAATGTATTTTCAAATCTTAATTGATGATTTAGTCAAGGAAAACTTAGGTATATTGATTAGCAACAAAATTAGAGGTATTTGACAAGTTTGTAAAATTTAAGAGGATGGTTGAAAAAAAAAAGTGGTAACTAAATCAAAGTAATTAGATCAAATAATAAAGGTGAGTGAAGTCATATTAGTTTCTAGATTTCTAAAAAAAATAAATCAAGAGAGTTCTCCCTACACTACACAATAAAATGGAGTTGCTAAAAGGAAAAGTAGGATTATTAATTGAGATATTATGGATTATAATAAAAGAAAACAATTCAAATAAGATTATTTTGATAAAATTAGTATATAAAATAGTATATCTTTCTAAATAATACATACTAATAATCTTATGGAGGCTTAGGCCATTTTATTGGCTGTGGAGTGGGGTAGTCATTTGGGATGGTGAAAGATCATATGTGAGTCTGACTCTCAGGTTGTGGTGAACTTACTGAAAAGGCAATATTTAGATGACGTGAGTTGGCAGCTGGCTTTGATTGTTGAACAAATTCTCACTCTTTGTGCTTCTCTGGACTATATTACTTTCACTCATATTCCTCAAGAATGGAATGGTGTTGCTGATTGCTTGGCTTTAAAATGGGCTTATGATCATACTCATGATTGGAATTTGGTGGATCAGGGTCAACTTCCCCTGGATCTGTCTCTTCAATTGGATCACTTGGTTGAACTTGATAGGGCCATTTAATGCCCTTGCTTTGTAACCTTTTCTTGTTTGAATAAAGTTTTTACCCCTCCTTGATGTTTAGCTATGTGTGTAGAAAATATGTGAGTGGGGAACATCCTACATATAGGTTTTAAAGAGAATTTAAGTTTATGAGAAGTTTTGGGTACGAACTACAATGAAAGACATGAATGCCAGAGCTTTAGTAACATACTAGGAAAATAGGTATAAAAATAATAGAAAATAATAGAGTAGTGCAATTTTGGATGGCTTTAATGGGATAACTATATACAAAAGGGGAGAAACTTTCACAAAAGGAAAAGATAATGTGTAAGTGAAGAAGAATGAAGGCCCCATGCATAAAATTTCTAGAGAAGGAAATTGGCTTCTAGGATGGTGGGAGTAGACAATCATATGCTAGAGGCATATTTGGATACAATGGAGATAAAAAATGACTCATAAACATATTAGAACAAGGCTTTTATAAGTGTTTGCAGAGAGAAATGGTTAACAAAAGATGATCAATCTTAATATGTCTAAGGTATGAATGGAGGAGTGAAGTGCAATATTATGACCTCCCATGAGGTAATTTTGCAGTATTACTACCCTAATTAGATTTACAAAAGAGGGTTTTGGAAAAATAAATATTTGGATGACTACAAATTTGGAGTGATAAGTATCCTTTTAGAAGGTAGTTTCTCAAGCTCCCATATGTTTTCTTCTTATGAGAATGTTTGGTTTCATTTGTATGGGTTACCTTTAGAATTTTGTAATGAAAAATGTTTAAAGATTATAATAAGAATATTAGAAGAAGTAAAATATTTTGATCCAATCACTTTGAATAAATCCTTGAACTAGTTTTTACTATAATCAAAGTTTGTAGAGATTTAAATATCCATTTTCCTATGAGTATCTTCATAAGAATGAGAAATTTAATATTTGCTTAAGAACTCTAAGATTTTTCCAAAGGCTTGGTTATAAGAGGATTCCTTTCAAATGCTATAAATTTCATAATGTAGATTGCAAAAATTATTTTGTGGTATGAGAAGAAAATAATAAGAGTCTTAAAAGGAAAACATGAAATGAAAAGTAAAACATGTACACCATAGTTGTGTAAAAATTTATGAAAAACAACTATCTTGATTGGCTCTATTTAGAGGATCATTCTCCTCTAGTATGACATTCTTTTATAGAAGGCCTCTACATGAAAATGGTGGAACTAATGGAACCTTCCAATTGTTCACCTATGTTGTATAGAGAAGAAGCCAAGAAAAAAAGAAATTTGAATGAGATGGTTCAAAGAGGAGAGACGAAAGAATATTTTCTACAATTGCTAGGTGGGAAGCTTTTCATAGTTGGTGGAAATTAGACGAGTTTTTGATAAACATGTAAAAAAAACCTTTATTTTTCATCTAAAAAGAGGAAATGAAGAAAACATGTGGTACATATTTTGATGTGGTAATATATAAAGAAACTATAGTTGGTTCTTATGAAACCATGGATCTAACTTGTTAACTAGATCACAAATGATGATAATGGGATTTCCCTTGGAAATGTGAAGATCCTATCATGGAATATTATGGTCATTAATAGCCTAAAAACATCTTCTATTCAAAAAAAAATTATACAAAAGATGTTTGACGAGGGAGCAAACCCGAGACACAAAAATACACACAAAATAGAGAATAATATTTTCTATTAAAATATGGAACTCTTACATGCAGAGGATCACAAATCCTCGAGCTCTGTGATATATGCAAATTACAAACTTACAGAAAATTACCCAGATCCCCTTTCATAGCATGCGAACTTCTTTCCCCAAAAAGTTACCAAAAAAAAATCAGAAACAAACCCTTAAATAGACCCATTTCCGGTTTGGAATGAAAAACAACCTTCGAGATAGGATTTTTTTGGCGGTTTGGCGCCAAAATTAATATTTGAAATTCAAGTTTAAATCTGCAGTCAAAAATTAGCACATTTCTAAAATATGCACCAACTTCCGGCAACCATAACTTTTAATCCGACCGTTGGATCTTCAATGATAATACCTTTTCGGAAAGCCCTCAAAAAGACAATTTCCCACAAAGTAGATCTTTGGCAAACTACTTTGGTGTTTCTGCAAATTTTCAGGCCCATCCGGGATCGTTTAGTGCCTCAAACTGAGCTCGGAAGGTTTTTTAGGGCAAAAAGCAGAAACTGGAACTTGAATAACTTTCAAGTTGTGAATGATCTTGACCTGATTCTTTCACCAGACTGTGTATTTTTCCATCCTGAACCTTCCCATAAATTTCTGTCTTCCCACGACTTCAAATTCAAACCTGCTAAAAATA